>LOJH01073390.1:0-10534 GCA_001685095.1 Ellobius talpinus
GGCAAAGCTGTGCAGCTCCTCCGCGGGTGGATCCGTGCCCCGGCACGCTGGGCGGGCCTTCAGTGCTGGGAGGGGCTTGGGGGACTCGAGAACTCTGTACTGGGTGGGACTTAGGAAAGCCGCAAGTTCTTAGTCTTTGGTATGCCAGGAGGATTCGGTCTTGGACCAGGCTTCGGAACTACGGGAAGACTGGCCTGGGCTGGACTCTGGAACGCGGGTGGGCCCTACGTGAGCCTTGGACGGGACTGTGGCACAGGGGCGGGTCTCAGCCTACAGTCTGGCTTTGGCAAACAGGGAGGGTCTGGGTGGGGCCTGGGACTGCTCCCGCACCCCCCCACCCCCAGCTCGCCGTACTACCCCGACATTTATACCCTGACTGCCAGCCTCCTTGACTCCCATCCGTCGTGCCCCGCCGCCCCCGGGAATAATGGAACCGTAGTCTGTGGGCACCAGGGTTATTTTTGAGGTGCTGTACCGGAGGCAGGCGCCCTGAAAGCTTTCGTTGTTCCCTTCTAATTTTGAGGCTCTTTTTGGGAATCAAAACGGTGACACCAGATTCTGGGCCCTCCATTCCTGTGACTTGCAGTACCCCGGCACTTTCTTGTTCCATTGGTTAATTGAATGGCCCTGCACGGAGGCAGCCCTCTCAACCATGGCCAGGCTAAATAAACCCAGGAACAATTTGCGTACAGTCCCAAGTGATTCATAGAAATCCCTGGCCTTTGGAAAGAGTCCCTAAAATGGGAAGGCCTCGCCCACTGAGGGAGGGGCCTCTGCTTCCCCAAGGCAACCTAGGAGCACAGGCAGACTGGGCTCATTAACATGGGGAGGCCTCCCAACTTCTTCCACCACCCCTGCCTTTTCCTCTAACCAGACAGTGCCACTGAGTGCTATCAATCGTAAGTGGCAGGGCAGGGCAGGGCAGGAAGGAAGTTAGACTGAGCAACCTAATGGCCTACAGAGCAAGAATCTCATTACCCTGGGGTCAGTGTGCAGCTCAGAAAGCAAGAGGAAGAGGGGCCAAGATAGCACTGCACGGTCAATACAGTGGTCTGGCTGCCCAAATGGGCGTGAGCCCAAGTGGAGGGGGTTGATCCACCACCCAGATTAGGATAAAGTTTAGGGTTGTATGGGTTTTTGTTGTTGTTTTCTAAACAATTTTGTGTCTCCTTCCACCTTGTGTGTCTCAGGACCAAACTCAGGTTTGATCAGGTGAGTGGGAGCACTCAGCTCTGCACCTCTCACCAGTCTTTAAAGTTGCTTTCCTGGGATGGAGAGATGGTTTACCAGTTAAGAGCCACTGGCTGCTCTTCCAGAACACCTGAATTCGATTCCTGGCACCCACATGGCCGCTCACGGTTCCACATGGAACTCCAGTTCCAGGAAATCTGACATCCTCTTCTAGTCTCCTTGAGCACCAGACATGCACATGGTACAGACACGTGTATGCATGCAAAATAGTCATACACATAAACATACGCAGTACTCATGCTATTAATACAAGCAACCTCCTGTTCGGATACACAGTTGTCACTGGGGCCTTGAATCTTCCCAATGAACCTCACACCCTACTCAAATAAAATGAAGACTGCTCATTTTATTAAACAATAGTGCTTTATTGAAAAAGGGTTAGTTTAAATGGCTACAAAGTTCAAGTGTAAAAAGTACATTTCTATAGGTACAAGTTAACTTCTTAGTGAGAAAGCAAATATTTATTAGCAAATGTGTATGTTTAGATTTGGATGGAAAAACTGAAGGGGGATTTAGAATTGTGGCTGTAAGATCTTCCAGCACACATTCACATTGTCATCCTTCGATGTCGGCTGGCTCTCAGTGGCACCCTTAACTCACAAACACAGGGCTCACACTGAATGCTTGAAAATGCTTTTGTTTAAAAAACAAAAACTTTCTCCAATCAAATTAATGTTAAAATAACCCAAACAGGATTCCACGGGTGCACTCCATAGTCATCAACACTTTTCTTGGTAGAAACTTCACACAATTAACCCCTAACCATTCAAAGTGAATGCAACAGTGAAGGGGCAAAATGAGCAAACGTATTTTCTGTAATTTATAACAATTTTTAAGTCTCATTTTATTAGTACTATTGATTTTTGGCCTGAATTACACATAAATCCCTGGCTCATCATCAATCAAGCACTTTCTTCTGCAGCAAAATGACAGCAGAGAACTAGCACCTGCTTTGCTTCCTCCGCACTACTGTCTCCCTCACTTGCCCGTTTCTGTGGCCATTAACTGACATTAGGGAACACGGCAAGAGAGCAGGCCATAGTGCCAGGTGCAGCTCTGCTCACCTGCTTGCAACAGATCTGAAATGCCTTTCATTCATGCCACACATTTAACTATACAAACTGAGGAAAATGACAATGGCTGAAAACAGATGAGATAGTCTGCACATAAAAAACTGCTATTTTTCTCCCAATAGAAAACCACTGAAAAAGGGAAGAGTTAGAGAGAAACCTGCCAGACATTTGGGCTTCAAGCGGCATTTTGTGCAAGAACACCACCTAATCACAAGCCTGGGATCCGATCTATGCCAGCCAAGGACTATGATTTCCACTGCCATGGCAGATCTTTGCACCTAGTTACAAAAAGTACATTAAAGTGCAGTATAAAATATAAACATTTTGGTTTCTTTAAAAAAAGTATTGCCTTTTAGTTGAGTAGAAAGTTTATTGACTCTTACTGTGTAACGAGTCTTGTTACAATATGAAGCTGGAGCTCATAGCTGCTTTGGTTTTCTCCACAGCATAGCATAATCAGCATCCACAGTATAAAAAAAATCCTTGTAGTGAGTTCTCTACAGAGGTTTGAAAATGATCTGGCACTAGAATCCAGAGCTCTTAAAATTCAACCCTGAAATCCTGCTTTTTAAAAGCTATTTAAGTATAAACATGTATCTCATTAGATAAATCTCCTCTGTTCTGCCTGGTTAACAGATAAATGTGCAGATGAATTAACCGTACTAACTACAGCAGCAAAAGTGGTTTTAGGTGTTCTGCACAAATATAAAGTTAACAGTGTGCTTCGTTCTACTAAGCAAATATGCTGCCACCAAGTATGCACAACCACCTCTGTTACAGGTACATCATATCCACCACACAGGAACATTCTGAGCAAAGAAAAATGTCTAGACATAAATCAAGAGTACTTGTCAATGATTAGTCAGGCCAGCTAAATCAAAGAAAAGTCGCTATTAAGTTATACATGTTGACTGACTTTTAGAAAAAAAATTCTAACATTAGTGGTTAAGGAAGAAGAAAATCAGGATTTACCTCACAAAATATAAAATGTAACATAACAATGAAATATAAATGTTAAAAGTACTTCATACCAGAGGGCAAAAAAGAGAGAAAAGAACCAAATATCAAAACCATCAAAATTTTGAAAAAGAAACAAAACAAAGTCCCAACTGAAATCCTCAGACACAGGGAAGTTAATCCGGATGGGCACACTTTCAAGGGTGTTAAGAAACTTGATGCTGCAGCACTTATCAGGAATACTTTTCTTTTAATCCAAGAGTGTTTTCTGGAGAGCAAAAACAAAACCATTTAAATGGAAGTGATGCATTTATTGCTTTGATCATTAACAATACTCCCTCTTATGTGAAAGGGCATGAACTAAGCAAAATGTTCTGTATCTATGACCAGTTAACTAAATCAAGATGCCATTTATGAAGTTCTCTGAAACCACCAGGTTCCATGAAACTAAAGTGTAGAAAATTACATCAGACCACAAATGTAAATGATATGCCCATTTCTAATGATCACATATTGTTTGCCTTAAAGGCCTGTAGGTCTGTAATCTCCATGCATCAAGGTGACCCTCATTTAGCTGGCATTAATTCTTCTTCCTAGTACCTATACCATTCATCTGCAAAAGCTTTTAATAAATTAAGAAAGTTCTTTTTGAAGATATTCACAATATTAATGAGTTTCCAATACTATGTCTAATGAAAGTTTAAATTTTTTTCTTTAACATAAATTATATAGGTAACATTAGAAGATAGGAATGTTTTGATTAGACAGTAGGTGGCAGCAGAGAATGGGTTTTGCTTTTCAATGAAAGGCTAGTGATAGATACATAATGGTAGGTTCAAAAACGAGAAACATTGGTAAAGCTTAAGACAGAGAAGCCCATCATACTCAAGGTTGAGCTGACAGTGAAGTCACCTTACCTCCCCAACGTACTAATATGCAAACACCAGCTCACACATGGTGCCCGAGTGTCCCACTGTCACTGTCACCACCCTGCATCTGCATCTGCATCTGCGCTTGCATCCTTGCAATCATCTCCTGCATGCGGCGAAGCTATGAACGGGACATGTCAGATAGTGTTAGTATTGTCATAATATTTAGCTTTTACTGTTTTTCTCAAGAACAGTATGTTCAAATAAAAAGAACTTCCAAACCAATCTAAAAAGTCAATAATTCATCAAAAATCCATGTAAATGACAAAATATGCATTAAATTAAGACAAAAATTATCAATAAAAAGAAGCAACAGTTAAAGAATATGACAATAAGACAAGAAAGAAGGCTGCTATTACCCTCTGGGGAACAGAAAGGGCTAGGGAATGGGAATGAGTTGTCTTTTCTGCTTGGCTAAAAGGTCTTAGCCATGAAAACAATGCTTACTCACTGCTACCCTTATCCTTTTTTTTTTTCGAGACACATTATCATGTAGCCCAGGCTAGACCAAAAACTCCCTATGTAGCTGAGGATGACTTTGAACTCTTGATCTTCCTGTTTCTACTCAAGTGCTAAATTACAGGCAAGCCCCATCATGCCTATTTATGCCTTTTTAGACTGAACCCAGGGGTTCCTGCATGTTAGATAAGCACTCTACCACAGAGCTACATCCCCAGACTCCTTACCAATTATTATCCTTGAGGTCTATGTTCAGAAAGCCTTCAGGCAAATATTCTAAAATACTCAAGTTTTCTTCACAGTAGCTTTGTGGTTATGACAAGTATCCACACTGGATTGATTTGGCCAAAGAAATGATTTTTTTCTTTAAAAAGGTTGTCCACTTATGAGCACTAAATAATCTGCACTCCACAACTCTAGCAGGTCTGAATGTACCATTTTCATTAGCACAGTTGTATTCCTGACTGATCTCTAGCTGGTTATTTGAGTATCAACTGTTCTCTACAATGTTTCTGTAACCAGAAGGGCAAGGCTCTTCCCATGAGTCCAATTTAAATGTGCTCTCTGTGCCTCACATGCTTACTTATTCCTTCAAACATTAGGATTACTTTACCCAGGAAAGATAACAGCAAGCACTCTTTGTAAGGGTATTTTTTATATGGTTCTAAATTTAGAGGTTTAGAGGACTGAATTCTTACAGCAACTTGTCCTATCCACAACCTTGTATCTATTTTAATCTTTACAATCTTATTAAAAGCATTTTCTAACTTCTCCACCACTTAAGTCCTATGCATTTCTACCCTTTTTTAGCAATGAATGCAAATTGCAGCTTCAATGTGTTTCCCAATTGGTTATTAACCATATATAGGAAAAAGATTTTTGAACATTTTCTGAAAATCAGTCACATTGCCTTTTATTGTTAGCAAAACTGCTAGAGAATGAGGCAATATATTTTAAAATATGTATATTACATATACACACATATATTTAAAAGATTTGTGTATAATGATTCAAAAAAGGAAGAAAGAAAATTATAATTATAGATATTTTTGGATAGGGCTGGAGATGGCTCAGCAGTTAAGAACATTGGCTATTCTTCCTGAAGACCTGAGTTCAATTCCCAGCACCCACTTGACAGCTCACAACCATCTTTAACTCCAGTTCCAGGGGATCTGACACCTTCATACCAATGTACATAAAATAAATTTAATGAACTATTTAATAGGAAATATTTTTTGAGTAGAAAACAGCTACAGACACTAGACTATGGCTATTCTACTTACCTCAGCCTCCTTTTCAAGCAAGATCTGGTCTTTATTCATATCCTCATTCTCCACTTTCCTAAGGGAACAACAAAAAAATTACAATTGGAATATTGCAATGTACTTCTGAATAGAAAAAAACTTTAAAATTCTGAAGACCACCAGTTTATAATTACATGCTTACAGCTTTTTAAATTAAAGTCATGAAAAAATAACAAAACATGAAACTGGAAATTCAGAAGATGACCTGACTTTTGTTTGACAGTCACAAATAGCTTGTCTAACCCAAAAAAGGGTCTTGGTTTTACGTTCCCCTTTATGACTCTATGGTGAATAAAACTGTCCTTGAAGGAGCCAGAAGGAGCTGAGTGGGCAGAGCATGACTGACCAGGGCTGAGAAAAGCACCTCTAAGCACACTGACACCAACACCAGGATATGCTAGTAGGGATTCTTGTACTTCCCGCTTCTAAACCTTTTCTTAATGTCTGGTTTTCAAATTAACATTGCAATACTCCAAAAAGCTTTTTTCTTCTTCATTATGTGTATAGGTGTGTGTCTATATATGCATACACGCACACAAGTGCTGATGCCCCCAAAGGCCAGAGGCACTGATCTCTTGAAGTTGCAGGCAGTTGTAAGCTTCCTAGACACCAAATTCCGGTCCTTTGGAAGGCCAGAGTGCATTTTTAACTGCTGAGCCACCTCTCCAACCCCTGTCAAAAGACTTTGAGTAACTAATGTATATCACTTATTTATCCAACTCCATTTTAAGTGGAGACATGGTTTTATCTGATGCAAACTGGGTCACAAAATACATTAGGACGGTAAAAAAGAAAAGGTAAATGAATGTGGCCACATGGAATCTATAGAAAACAGAGCTACTCTAGGGACACCCATGGAGCACTTACCCTCGACAGCTTTCAAAGGCAAGCAAGTCTATGCTTACTTATAGACACAGTAATGCTAAGGAAGTACCAATATAACAGCCTCTGGATTTTCCATCTAAAGTTGTTTGCATAAATAAATCATTTTATTATTATTCCACATATTTGTGTTTTACCTGCCATATATGCCCACACACAAACATGCCTGGTGCCCAAACATGCCAGAAGAAATTGAATCCCTGGGAACTGGAGTTATAGACAGTTGTGAGCTGCCATGTGGGTGCTAGGAGTTGAACCCATATCTCCTGCAAGAGGAGTCCTTCAAGAGCAAGTGTTCTTAACCACTGAGCCACCTCTCTAGCCTCCAAAACTGCACATTATGAATGTCTCCTCCCCATGCCCATTTGATTGAATTAGGAATATTCTTTTAATAATTCTTCAATAGGAAGTATATGTTGTTTGTGATCAAGAGGTCTGAGGTAGACACACTAAAGACAAGTGAAAGTGACTCAGGGAACATGATATGGGGAAGATTGTACAACCTGCCGCCTCTCTTCAGCCTCTCAGAACGGAAGTTTTCATAGTGAAGGTCCTGGGTCACTTCCTGTAGGTCTTGCATGTGGGTACTGAAAAAGAAAAGGGATACAACAGGGATTTATGTGTATGGCAGACTCATGGGGAACAACAACAATCAAGAACACATAAAAAATTGCCAGTACTAAGAGCCCAAATAATTATTTAGTAAACTGTACACAGGTTGCTAAATCTCAGGATAAAACTATGGAAATGCCTAGGTGAAGGGGCTCCTTTGCAAGCACAGTGAGCTACAATACAAAGGTTTGGGTGGAACACTTTTTCCTGAGCACTGCCACAGGCACGACGAGACACAGTACAAAGCCAATACACAAGAGACTTTAGGAGACCTTTTAGGTAAAAGATACCTGAAATAAAGCACATTATTTTTTCTTAAAGATCTTATGAAAAACATTTCAAATAGGTGTTTGTCTAACTTTTTTTTCAAATACTACACATTTAAAAATATGTAGAGAACATTACAACACATCCCTGTTTACTGAGGATCTTGGGAGATAGTAAGAATGTGGAAACAAAGGTAGCTGGATCTTCTTCATTCTAAGAAATACACAATTGGTGTAACAGAGAACCTCTCATGTAACACTAACATTCCCTGAATGACAGGGACTCAGCACTGCAGACCAAGTGTGCCTTAAGTACTTCAAAGCTATTATACTATATTTATAATAACTTAGATGGAAACATGTTACTGGTTCTCATTCAGTAAACAGTGTTAGTAAGAGGCAATTTTAGCTAATCAAAATATTAGTTAATTCAAATTACTTCTCTTTTAACTTCTTTAATTAAAGGTATATTTTATGGAGAACTACAAGAGGAAAGCTTGAAGACTCTATAAAGAAGTGATAGAAGGAAATTGTTTGGTACATATAGTATATGGGTGCTAAATACACTATTCCCCCAAATATGTATAATCACATGCTAATAAAAATAAAACAGGTTATCTGTTCTGTCTCATCATGTGATAACCTGATTCATTTTAACATAGAAAGGAGACCCTCATCAGATGCCAACGTTCTACCTTCCAGAAAGACAAATAAGGATCCAAATTTATAAATTACAACAATAGGAAATAAACCAAGATAATCTTATGTTAATTTGACACCTGTAACATTTATAGAATTTTCTAGGTGAATTTTAAGAGTGGTACTGATTTACAGCCTGTAGCATTAATAGGCACTGGTGGCTCTCGCTTTCTTTGCTGGATAGTAGCCACAACACCATGGGTCCTGATCTGCACTAGTAACAAGCCTGCTATTGGTGAGACAATGCTAACATGTAGGTGGTTTCATATGCCAGCCTAACTTTCACATTATCACCTCAGAATGTCTTTGGTTTTTTTTCTTTTAAAAAAAGAAATGTATTTTTATTTATGTATGTACATGCATGTTCAGGTGCTTACAAGGGCCAGAAGAGGGTGTCAGTTCACTTGGAGCTGTTGTTGAGAGCCTGACATGGGTGCAACAGCAGCAGGCACTTTTGACTGCTGAACCATCTCTCCAGCCCGGTTTTTAAACACCCCCCTTCTAAAATTTAGAATTCAATAGACTATATCTATAGCATGAACAATAAAAATCCAGAGACAGATATAGGGGTTAAAGCTGAAGATCAAAGAAGCAGAGCAGGAAACCACTAGAGAGACGTTTTACCTCTACCAATGCTCAGACCGAAGGGGTGATCCTCTGACTGCCTAGACTGCACCGTGTCTCCATCAAACCTCAAACTCCACACTCCAGTGAGTTTCTGTCTCTTCCCCTTTATATTCCTTTTCCCACCCAATCATATCGCTCTTGTCTCCACCTCCCTAGTGCTGGGATTAAAGGTGTGTGCCACCACTCCCTGGCCTCTAGTGGCTTAGCTTTGCACTCTGATCTTTAAGCAAGCTTTATTAATTAAAATACAAAATAAAATATCACTATGTATATCCTCTTTTTTCATCCTGTTGTTCAAAGTCATTACCCTTAATTATAAAACTATTCAGAATCAAGGGTGACGGGAGTACATACTTAAAAAAGAAAAGGGGTGTGTTGTCTTTAATCCCCTTTTCTGTAGGCCCATATTTCTATATGGTATGGCAGCCAGGCTCTCAAGCCATAGTTTGNGGTGTGTGCCACCACTCCCTGGCCTCTAGTGGCTTAGCTTTGCACTCTGATCTTTAAGCAAGCTTTATTAATTAAAATACAAAATAAAATATCACTATGTATATCCTCTTTTTTCATCCTGTTGTTCAAAGTCATTACCCTTAATTATAAAACTATTCAGAATCAAGGGTGACGGGAGTACATACTTAAAAAAGAAAAGGGGTGTGTTGTCTTTAATCCCCTTTTCTGTAGGCCCATATTTCTATATGGTATGGCAGCCAGGCTCTCAAGCCATAGTTTGCACCTGAGGTAGCCTTCCAGACAGGCTGTCCCTACCCTAACAAAGGGTCAGGATGTTGCTCTGCTCCTTCTCTGTAATTTGGAAGATGCCTGAATACAGATGCTAATTCAAACCTAAGTGACTGAGCAAGCATACTGACCAGAAAGATGTGACAGAGGAGACATAAGTAAATGTGGATGTGACTAAAAATTCACCTGGTTACCTAGGAAACAGAATGCTTATGGATTTCCCCCTCAGTTTATGTTTTGATATATAAAGCTGTTTGGAGAATAAACAAGAGGAATTTCTCAGGATGTGAACTCAGGATTTCATGAGGGATCACGGAGAATTTCCCTCCCAATAAAGCCACGTGAGTTGTGTCTTTATTCCTGTGCCTCCACGCTGGTCAAGAGAGATAGTTTATGTTTGGGTCCGGTCCAGAGAAATAATTTATGATCTGGGCTGCCACTGGACCACGACACTTTTCTAAGTTTATACTTATTTATGGGGAAGCACTTGTGTCATGGCCTGCCTGAAGGTAAGAGGACAACTTGCAGGGGTCAGTTATCACCTTCTGTCATATGGATCGAGCAGATAAAATTCAAGTTGTCAAGTATGGTAGTATGCATGTTTATTGGTTGAGACAACTTACTGGTTTCTATTTATTTTCATTATTGTGTGTGTGCATGTGTGTGTGAGTGTGAGTGTAAGAGTGAGAGAGAGAGAGAGAGAGAGAGAGAGAGAGAGAGAGAAAGAGAGAGAGAGA
>LOJH01073406.1:0-10247 GCA_001685095.1 Ellobius talpinus
TGTCGTGGCTTATGTCTATATTCTTAGCACTTGGGAAGATGAAGCTAGAGAATTATTATTAGTTTAGACTAGCCTGGGCTGTAGAGTGAGATTTTTGTCTACACATACACACACACACACACACACACAGTATATTACATGTATTGATTGGCTCACATGCATATATGCATATGTATTGTATATATTTACTGCACTTTAACCACTAATGATAACTAAATTGATAATTTGGGTAAATTTGCTTTGCTAATGCCACAGAAACATTTCTGAACATAAATCTTTTTACCAAGTTTCAGGTTTCTCACAGGATAAATTGATGAAATGGATTGTGTGATTTAAAAGGTTAGAAAAAGTTTGGGTTTCTCCACGTGTGATGGCTTATCACTTAGTGTTATACGGAAAACTGTAATTGAGTTGAGTTGCTGAAGAATGGTAGCCCACTTTTGCCTTTGTGTATTAGAGCATTTGTGGTGTTCAATGGGTTTGCCCATGTTGTACCCTGTTCGGTTGTGTGTGTCAGGGTAACTGCCGATTTAACTGGAAGAACTGACCTAAAAGGCAGCTCACTGTTGAAGTACTGTGTTAAGTATGAACTCTGTTTTTTTATTTTCATGTAATGTTTGTTTGGGAAATGAGAAATTTTATCACATTGTTTTTAGTCTATAAGTAGCATAATAATTGAGTTTCTTATTTGAAAACTTTTATTTAAAAAATAAACATAATATTTTATTAATTCATTGAGAATTTTATACACTGTATTTTGTTCATATTCTCTAATACATCTGAGTCGTAGAGTCATCCTTTGTGTGTAGCTTTGTTGTTTTGTTACTTGAGATAGAGGCTTGATATATTGCCTAGGCTGACCTCCTGGGTAAGTCAGTTCTTCATCTTCAGCCTCCCAAGTCCCTGGATTCCAGGCAGGTGCTGACTTTTCTTCTCTGTTTTAGTCCACTTGGGCTTAAGACAACAAAATCGGAAAGTTCTGGAAGCCAGGAAGCCTAAGCTCATGGTCTTAGCAGATTCACTATCTGGCGAAGGTTTACTCCCAGATGCAAGGATGGCCACGCTCGTGCTGTCTCCTGTCTCAAAGGAAGGAGGAATGGTTCTCTGGTGCTTCCGTTACAAAGACACTGGTCATATTTGTGAGGATGCTATCCTCAGGACCTCAATGCCTCCTGAAGACCCTGCCTCCTAAAATTCCCATGCTGTGGCCAGGATCTAACATGGGTTTTTGGGAACACAGATATTTGATTTCTCAGCATTCTATCCCCTCTCCCTAATTTCACATCCTTTTCACACCTGAAATATACCAATTCCATCTTGACAACCCTACAAGTGTTAATTCATTCCATTACCAACTCAAAACTCCGAGGCCCAACAGCTCATATAAACACCATCCACATCTGTAACTGTCAGACTTGAGGCATGGTTTATCCTAGGATGATGTGCTCTTTGGCTGTGAGTGTATGACAGCAAATGTGTCACATGTTTCCAAAATGTAACTGTGAGGGCTGGGGCTGCAGCTCAGTGGTAGAATTCTTGCTTAGCATAGGGGCAGCTGAGGGTTAAATTCCTAAACACAGGCAGACAAACAGTAAAATGCAGTAGTGGGCCAGCCAAAGAGTAGACTTTCCCACCCCAAAGGGAGAAGGGGTGTGTTCGAAACTCAACATCAAATCTTAGCCTTGTAAATAATCTTCTTTAACTTGATGCCCTTCTTTCTAGACCCACGATGGTGACGGTCCTGTCTCCTCTGTTGCTTTGCTGTATAAGGGTTTGGCCCCATGGCATCTGGTGGTCCTGCCACCATAGCTTTAGGCAGCTTGGCCTCCAGCAGTCCCTTGGAAATTATCTTAGTGGGGGCTTCCTAAGGTGATTGTCCCTGTGTCTACCTTAGCTCCACCCCCACCTTCTGGGGTTCAGTGCCTTTGACTTTTCAGGGTATCCTGAACTCTAAGTGGTAGTATCCATACACCCACAACTTTGTTGGGTGTGGCGTATGCTACTCTGGGACCAAAAGAGCTTCATTTTGGCAGCTAAAGAATAAGGCATCAGAGTTCAGGAACAATGTATTGGCCACAGTGTGAGTTCCCCAACTTGCTGGTGGCCCCTTGAAGCCCCTTGAACCCCATGCCCTCTGTCCTCTAGGCATCTGATGGGAGGAGCCGCTGTGATGAGTTCTAAGTTGTCTTTGGGGGTCTTAGACCACATGTGAGGGTTGACTAACGTGTTTCCTAGCTCCCTGATCATACAGATACCTGGTGCTCTCTCTCCCCACAGGCCTTCTCATTCTTTCAATACAGTCTGAGGGGTTTCCAAACCTTCATTTGGTTTCTTCTTTGATGAACCGTTCTGATTGAAGCCATTTCTTTCTTCTGGAATTTTACTATAAATACTCAGAAAACAGTAACAGAAACAGAAACAAAACCACAGACCAGGCCACTCATTCAGCACTTCCCTGGGATTTCCTCAGCCAGCTTCTTCTCTCACAAACTCTACCTTCCTGCAGCCCATGAAGATGTGAACACAGTGTGACCAAGTTCTCTGTCACTTTACGACAAGGGTGGCCTTCCCTCCAGTTTGCAATCACGTGTTTCCCCTTTCTGCCTGACTTCTCAGCAGGGGTGTGTCAATAGAGACTTCTATTGGTCTTTTTTTTTTAAGCCAACATTCAGTTCGGCATACTTTCAGAAGAGTGAGGCTTTCCCTGATATTCTCTTCCTAAGCTTTCACACAGCTGTTGTTAAAGGTCTGTTCATAGGAATGGTGGCTTTTCTGGACCACACCGTACAAGTCCCTACAATTACCTAATGCCAAAGTGGCTTCCACGTTTCTAGGCATTTGTTCTGGTGGCGCTCCACCTCTCAGAACCGGTTCTCTGCTTCCGTCTGTGTGGGGTTACATTAGTTACTTGTCCCGTTGCTGTGGCAGAGCATCCAACAGAAGCAGCTCAAGGCAGGAAGGGTTGGTTTTGTCTTGTAGTGTGAGGGTTGCTGACTACCCTGGCAGGGAAGACATGGTGGCAGGAACGCTATGCAGAGGTTGTGCTGCATCCACAGTTGGGAAGCAGAGAGCAAGAGGTAAATGCTGGAGTTCCTATTGCTTTCTCCTCCTTATTCAGCATAAGAGCCCATCCCACGAAATGGGGCCTCCCATTGTCATCTCTCCTCAGTTGAACATCTCTGGCAACATCCTCAGAGACACACAGGAGTGTATCTCCTAGGGAATCCTGAATCACATTCATGTGTTAGTCAAGATTAGCTGTGTCAGGGATGCTTTAGCAAATACTGCAACATGAGTGATTTGTATGAATTAAATGTTCATTTCTCGTGCTTACAGAGTCTGGGAAATTCATGCTCAAGGTTGTCCATAGATTTGCTAGTCTGGTAAGGGCCCATTTCCTGGTTCATAGATGAATTTATTTGTTCTGTCCTTGCATAGCAGAAAGGCATTATTATTTTTTTTGAAGCCTTTAAAAAATAAGGGCACTGGGGATGGGGGGATGGAGAAATGGCTCAGCAGTTGAGTGCATGTTGATCTTCCAGAGGACCCAAGTTTAATTCCTGGCACCCATGCTGGGCACCTCAGCTCCAGGGTATCTGGCTCCTTCTTTTGTCCTCTGTAAGTACTACACTCACATGTACAAACTCCGATACACATAAGTTAATATTGATAATACTACACTACTAATAAAATATTAAAAAACTCCAGTCATAGGGCCTCTGCCTTCATGCCATAAACACATCCTAAAGCTCCACCTCCCAGTGATGTCACTCTGGTGGTTAGAATTTAACATGTGTCTTTTGAAGGGTGTATTCTGCCTATAAGTGTAATATCTCTGTGGTTATTATGTAAATTTAATTAAAACATTTCTTTTTAGGCCAAGCCATAATCTCATATCTTACTCTGTTTACCTTAAAAAACCATGAAAATACAACTCATATTTATTACATTATATGTTCTGAGAAGATTCTTTATTTAGACTCTAGTGAATTTAACTCTAGTCATGAGGAGTGGGTCCTGATGGGCAGAAATAAGGCAGAGAGGACATTTGGAGGTTAGTTGTATGATGATCTGTTCCTGGACCTGGATCTGGGCCTTCATCCCACAGAAGAACCAACATCTGAATAGTGGGGAGGAAGGAAGTCTTTATTCAGTGGCCACATAATGAAGAAGAGGGGAGACTGTGCTCACAAACAGCTTCTTAACCCCAGAAGGGTGGGGTTCCAGATATGGGACAGGAGTAATGATGGACGGAAATGGGGTCACAAGGGAGGCATATTTTCATCTTTCTGGGATGAGGCAGACATTCCAGAATCTTCTCTTTCATTTCTTTTTACATTTTTCATGGCCTGGTGGTTCCATTCACAGGGTCTGATTAATGTCTTTAGCTTTGATGGGAGGAAAAGAGACTAGTCAAGTGTAGGCCAAGTTAAATAACCATGTATTGTATTCTGGACTCAAGTTTCTCCAGTGATCAATATTTTCATATATGGACTCTGACCTAAAGATTAAGGCAACAGAGGAGATAGACAGCATAAAGACAGATGCCATGCCTCTTCACCTCTCCCGGGTCACTCAGCAGACACCAACAGCCCCATGGGAAGAGTCAGCATTTTAGCCAAACTGGCCTTCAAGACTCTGAAAAGTGCTGTCATCTCCAGTAAAAAAACAAAACAAAACAAAAAAAAAACAACCAAGCAAGTGAAAAGCCGGCCTTCTTGACTGGGTAGCCTCTAAATGAGAGATGTTTAAGTAAACCATGGGCCCAGGAAGTTACTGGGTTTCCTTCATTTCCCCCTCAGTATCATCATTGGAGTGATTTGTGATGGTGTGACTCTCTAATACTAATGGCTCCGGGGGATTATGAGGGCTTATCAAAGGGCTGAGTTTTCCAGAGCTCATTTGCAAATGACTGGTCAGTGCAGCCCTGAACAAGCTTTTCTGCCTCGAGGCCAAGTTTTCTCACCTGTAAAATGGGACAATTTTTCCTGCTATTCTTAAAATATGTTAAGATTGACAAGTTAAAAATAGGCGTGCGCATACTCGGTTGGTCCTGGTGCTCTGACTGGCACATTGTAAGTGCTGTAAATAATATGATCTGCCACAACTGGGCATTTTCTTCTTGGACTTGGGTTGATAAAAAGCTACCGTGATCATACAAAATTGCCTCTGTTATTTTCAAATCTGTTCATGGGGTAATGTTTATAGCCAATTAACTATTCCATATTGGGGAGTATGTTTTTGACTCAAGACCTATCATGTGGGAAACAGTTAAGAGGTGAGGTGGTATCTACTAGGGTCACTTTGGGATCAGATGCATGCTGGTATGTTCAAAATTCTGACAGTTTGACCCGATGATGTTGTTGCCATTCAGAGTTCACATAGAACTGTTGTAATCATTTTACAAAACAAACAGAATAACCCCACCATAAAACCAGTCGGGGAATGTTTTAAGTAAGTAGTTTTAAGTAAGAATGTTTTAAGTAGTTTTCATTCTACTGCTGAAATTTTGGTGGAATGGGGCAAGGGTGGAGAAGCATCAAGTGATGGATTGGTTTTCGTAGCTGATTGTGTATCACAAATAGAGGTCAGGCACTGGAGAGATGGGTCGGTGGCTAAGAGCACACTGCTCTTCCAGAGGACTCCAGCTCAGTGTTTAGACACCACCAGTTCATAGTTTCCTGTAACTCCAGCTCCAAGGGGGAATCTAATGACTCTGATCTCCACTAGTGCACACACACACACACACACACACACACACATACAAACACGCACATCCCCCCACATATGTAGGCATAATTAAAAATAAAACACATATTAAAGAAGAGAAGGGCACTTTCTTAAGCAGCTATCATTTCCTGAGTGACTCCTGTGTTCAAGGATTTCTGCTAGGTATTGTGGGAATGACACGTAAATGTAAGGGGCGGTGCGTGTTGTGGGACTGTGTTTGGGAAGATGGGGCATATTCCCATGAAACATTACCAATGTGGGGTTGCCAGGTGTGGTGGCGCATACCTGCAGTCCCAGCATTAGGAAAACAGGATCACGACACGTATGAGGGCAGCCTGCTACATGGTGAATTCCAGGCCAGCCAGGGCCACCAAGTGAGACATCCTTCACACAACAAATAACAATAATAAACAGAGCAGTGTGTGCAAAGCAGCAATTACATACTACAGGCCGTTATTTCATCCGAGGAAGAGAACTCTGGGAACTGGAATAATCAGGGATGGCTTTGTGCCTCTTGAGCAGAGAAAATATGGACCAATTTCTGCTCGATAGAGTAAGTGGGGCATTTTGGAAGGGAAACTGAACGGAGACACTCTTGAGGTCTGTTCACAGGACGGTCAGTGGGATATTCTGAACAGGGTTCATGTTATCCACCCTGCAGAAGATCAGGCGCTGTGTAAGACCAAGTGTCCTGCGATGCTTAAGCACTCAGTGTTGGCAGAAGGACAAAGGCTACTCAACGGTCATTCAGGAAACCCTGCCTAGCAAGGCAGAATGGATATGCCTTCACCTCATGAAGCTCATATAGTTGGAGGGGACAAAGAACAACAAATCAAACAATTAGAAATAAAGTATCAAGTTGCAGTTGTGACATGTCTGTCAGTTTCTCTTGTCATCAGACTATGAAGGGAACCTTTAAATTTACTGTGGATGCCAAGGAGGCCTCTCTGAGAGGACTTAACCTCACTATAAGGACTTAAAAGTGAGTAGTGTTCTGGGTCAGGGGAGAGGCTAGGGGTTCAGGCAGAGGAACCTTGTGTCTCAAGAGGTAGCCAGGCAGTTAGACTGATGAGGCTGGGACTGTGGGTGAGGGCTGCCTGCCTGGTGTGACATGAGACTGGAGAACTTGCAAGGGATTGTGGACTCTGTTAGACAAGAGATCCTCTGTGTGTGTGTGTGTGTGTGTGTGCATGCACAGAAACTTTTGTTACAGTACAAAATTGATTATTGGATGTAGATTGATAGGGAAATCGCTGCATTTTTTGAAGCATGGCAAAGGCAAGGGCAGTTGAGACTAGAAATGTGTGTCCACTGAGAGCTCTTTATGAAGCACCATGTACAGGACTTGGTTTCTGGCTTGCAGTGACTGAGTGCAGTGACAGTTAATGACAAAGGAATCACTGTAGGAAGGTCAGGCTTTGGGGTGTGTTAGTTACTGTCCTTGCTGCCAGGACACAGTACCTGACAAAAGCAACTCAGGAAAGGAAGGGTTTGTTTCGGGTCACAGTTTAAGGAGACAGTTCGTCATCACGAGATAGATGATCACATTATGTTTACAATCAGGAACCAGGGAGAGATGAATGCTGGTACCCAGCTCATTTTCTTTCAGCCATGAAACAATGCCTCCTGCATTCAGGGTGGTGCTGCCTCTTCCATTGAACCTCTCCAGAAATGTCCTTACAGACATTCTTAGAGGTGTGTCTCCCAGGGGATTATAAGGTCAGCCAAGTTGACAATAGACATCAACCATCACAGGAGGGAAGATGAGAGATTTGTTTGGGACATGCTTTATTTCAAGGTGCCTTTGAGACATGGAGGATGAAATGGTAATTAGGTGGTGTGGGAGGTCCTTCTGTCTATGTGTTGCTTTTATTGGTTAATGAATAAAGAAACTGGCTTGGCCTGATAGGGTAGATAGGCGGGGAGAACTAAACTGAATGCTGAGAGAAAGGAGGTGGAGTCAAGGAGAAGCCACGGAGCTGCCACCAGAGACAGACACACTGAAACTTTGTTGGTAGGCACAGATCACTAGAAATGGGTTAAAGTAAGATATTAGAGTTAGCCAATCAGAAGCTAGAGCTAATGGGTCAAGCAGTGATTTAAACAATATAGTTTCTGTGTGATTATTTTGGGTCTGAGCTGCTGGGCAGCCGGGAGATGAACAAACGGCCTCCTTACAGCAATTAGGTGTTGCTGTAGGTCCGACACTCAGAACAGAGCTCTGTACTGGTGCTACTAAACTTTGAGCCTCCACATAGATGTCCAGTGATCTTCACCAAACCGCATGTAGGTGGTTACTACCGCTGCAGAAGTGTGGGTGTCAGATTGCTTAGGGGAGAATGTAGAATCAAGGATATATGGGTGCTATAACCAGGCCCCAGGAAATCTGAAAAACAGTAGGTCAGTGGGGGAGGATGGCTTTGCCCAGGAGGTGTGGAAGTTGTTTGTGTAGCTGATCATGGGATGGGTACTTTAAACTAGAAGCTCACTTGTGGTTTGCTTAATGGGAGGTCTTATCTATAGCCCATAATACCAGGAGCTGAGGCAGCATCCTGTTTCTCAAAGACTCCCCTCGTGTCCACACAATGGCCACCACAATGGAGGTTATATCCTCACAAGCCATGTCTGAAGCAGGCCAGTGCAAGTCATTAGAGACTGTGTCTGCAGGAAGAGACATGTGGTGGAGGCCAGTGTGGGCTTCCACAATGAGTTCCAGGTCAGCCTGAGCTTTAGCGTGAGATCCCAAGTTCTAGGACAGCCTGTGCTATATAGTGTGAGACCCTGTCTCAAAACAAAAAGGAAAGGTGTGGAGAGTTTGAAAAGGTCAGAGAGAAAAAAGCACACCTTAGCACCTCCCCAGCAGATTCTGCCATCAGACATGTCCCATAACCACTTCTAGTTCCAGCAGAGGCTGAGAAAGGCTGTGTATGGTCAGTTATCTAGGATGAAAGGCCACTTTGGTCAGCAATGGAACAACAGTGGTGTCCACCACAGGTGACAGAAAGAAAAGGGTCACATGGTGTCATGAAGCCACAAGAAGAGAGAGATTTAAAAAGTTGAGAGAAGTGCCAAATGCCGCTGAAGAATCAAGGAAATTCAGATGAAATGTGTCCACAGGGTTTGAGTGTGGTCACTGGTGCATAAACATCAATGTTAGGATGGAGCTGGAAGGTAGTCTATAGAAAGAGCCAAACTGTAATCTACCTAGGATGAATGTTGTCCTTTGCAAGCGAACACAAGCAAATCAGAGAGGCTCGCTGCTGTGTAGCTTTAACTGATGCCCTGTAGAAGACCCTATTGCAAAGATGTCACTTACTTGGGTGACAGGAAATGGAGAGATCAAGTTGATACTGACTATGAAGCTTCCTGTATGGCTAGCCTTTATAGAACCAGAGGGTAGTGTTGTAGGCTGCTGGGGTTAAAATAATCAACACTTTTCCCCGGTGATAAACCCAGTGAACTACAGCAATGGGCAAGTCATGGCCATGGGTGTAGCAATGGCACAGATGATAGTGAGGTAACCCACTGCTTTTAGACGGAATTTAAGGCCCAGGACATAGGAGGAAACGCCTGCCTGGCACTACAAATCAGCTAATAATAAGTGGTTAAGGAACTCCCAGGACCCAGGCATGAACTTACTGCTATTATTTTGCTAAATGGACATAATGTCATACTGCCCTATAAATTTGTATTTCTTTTTTTTAAATATTTATTTATGTATCATTATGTACACAATATTCTGTCTGTGTGTATGCCTGCAGGCCAGAAGAGGGTACNNNGGAAGAGCAGGCAATGCTCTTAACCACTGAGCCATCTCTCCAGCCCTTATATTTCTTTTTTAAAATTTATTTTATTTATTGTGTGTACAGCGTTCTGTTTGCATGTTTGCTTGCATGCCAGAAGAGGGCATCAGATCTCACCACAGATGGTTGTGAGCCACTATGTGGTTGCTGGGAATTGAACGCAGGACCTCTGGAAGAACAGTCAATGCTCTTAACCTCTGAGTCATCATCTCTCCAGTCCTAAATATGTATTTCTATACTATAGGTCAGAGCAGCTCTCAGAATCAGATTTTTCTTTCTTTCTTTGTGGAGTGGATTGTGGGTAATGTAGAGACTTACAACTGGTCAAAGAGCAGAGAACAAGCATCCGTGGAATGCTCAGCCACAAAAGGAACATCTGGATCCTTCTCCCTCCCAAGGCTCAGGGCCCATCATGGAGGAGGGACAGGGAGGAGTGTAATAGGACATGGAGGACTGGATTGAAGCTGTCTTCTGGACATGCCAGGACTACTACATCCATCAGCTCACAGAAGCTCAAGGCATATGTGCTGAGGAGTTAGATCAGTAGTTAAGACATCTGCTGCTTTTGCGGAGGACCCAGGTTTGGTTTTCTCAGCGCCCAAACGCCTCCAGTTCCAGAGTCTCTGACCTCCTTGTCTGGCTTCTGTGGGTATCTCACATATACATGGTTTACGAGAGAGAGAGAGAGAGAGAGAGAGAGAGAGAGAGAGAGAG
>LOJH01073433.1:0-15960 GCA_001685095.1 Ellobius talpinus
CAGCAGCAGCAGCAGCAGCAGCAGCAGCAGCAGCAGCAGCAGCAGCAGCAGCTTGGGTAAAAAAGAAGCCTAATGGTATATGTGCTATATGCAGGGGTCTATGTCTTCTACATAGGACTGCTTCATAAAGTTTGCAGAACTCCCCATAACATTGCCAATAAACGGAAAAGAAACATAAAACACAGAAAGCCTGTGGTGGATTGCCACATGTAACTTATAACCAACAGAATGTTGTTTGAATGAACAGAAACCAAAAATGCTTAACTTGGTATATGAAGTCACTTGCAAACCTTATTTGTTACCCCTTGTGGTTCCCAAGTGCCTCAGCTTTTCTTGGCTACAATTTTTTTCCTGCTATCTAGGGCACATTCAAGGGCTGCTTTGTTTCAACGCTATCATAACAGTTGGTCTTCTAAGAAGAATGTCTTTTAAGAAGCAGTAATTTTTTTTCCATTCTCTATGTTCTACTAAAATGTATCATCTAGAACAGAGACCCCATTTTGCTTCACAAGCCCCTGGAATCACAGTTGCATGTAATTTCATGTAATAGGCATTCAATAAAAATTCATTTTCAAAAGCATCTTTTGCTGTACTGGTGATAATTAGTGAGGGTAGAATATGAGTGGAAAAGAAACACACACAAGCTTACTGAACTCAAAAATTAATTTGCATGAAGTTTTCATAGACTATTGTGGTGGCATTTCAACTGAATTTTAATAAATAAAGACTACCTGAAGATCTGATAGTAAAACAGTCCCAGTTTAACTGATCAGTCTTACAGACCAAATTATGGTTACACACACCTTTAATCCCAGTAGCCACACTAGTTGACATAGAAATTGGGCAGTGCCTGCCTTTAATCCCAGCCCTAGAGAGGAATATGAGATGGGGGAAGACAGCTCTCAGACACAATCTCGTTCTGAAATTTCCCCAGGCAGGATCACCATTTCAGATTGAGGTTGAGGTAAGAGCAAGTGGCTGGCTGTTTTACTTTTCGAATCTTCAGGTTGAACCCTAATATCTTTCCCTGAGTTTCATTTAATCATGCTTCAGACTCCCCCATTTAGAGGAATTTAAAGCATCATCTGCACATAGTTGGAATTAAAGGATATCTATAAGCCTGTCTGGAAGAATGACAAAAACAACAAAGCAAATTTCTTTTGAGAACTCTTTGAGAGTATTGATGACAGAAACTACTGGCACTCTAAGCCTGCTAGCTGTCAATTGTGCACTTATTATTTTTTCAAAAGTATTTTTTTTCTAAAAGAATAATAGTGGAAAAAAGAATGGTAGGAATAATACTCATTTTATATCAGTAATTTACTGCTATCAGCTAGACTTGAATCTAGAGGAAAAACCTATCTTTAGGTTAAAATCACAGAAAATGCAAAAGAATAATGGAACCATATGTGAATAAGGCATTTTCTTCTCAAATAGCTTTTGCTAAAAGTACCTGGTATTAAAAATGTGATGGGCTTTACACTGATGCTTCTATTCTATCAGGTTCTGGGAGGAAGGTCTTCATGGTTCTGGTCAAAAGAGAATACTAATGGCTGGAACTTTTCTTTCTTATTCCACAGCCTCTAGTTCTTTATTCACAAGAAATCTGATATACTCTGCAAAGCACTGGGAAGAGACCATTTCAGGACTATAGATTTGTGTTGTTTCACAATATCAGCATATATTGAATAACAATAAATTTAAAGGTATGTCAGGTTTGTTCTTGGCAATTTCCGAGTAGCCCTGCTTCTTTTGTTAGTTGGCTGCAGTAAACATGAGATCTTTTATTTCAATCTTATTTACAAGTTTAATTCTCAGGTCACACCTTACTCATCATACAGCATAAGTGTGGCCTACAGTCACTACCAAGGATGAATGAAGTCTAAAGAAAGTTAAGGACTTTCAAAGATTCCTGACTGAGAGGTGGAAACAGAAGGCTGACTGAGGAAGAAACATCTCTGTGTAGCAGGGATAAGGAACCCTGATTGAGAAGCTGCTATCACAGCTGTAGAAGTAAGTGGCAGGGGCACAAATTTCAGGAAAACACAAATTAATCTGAGCTATTCTAAGCAAGGGGGGGTTCTGAACTATTGAGGTAGTAGAGGTGATGGGGGCTAAGCTCAGGGTTACATGTAGACTGAGAAACAGAGGGCAAACAAAAAAATCAATTTGAATAGATCAGTTGAATAGAACAACCAATAAGGTCAGCAATAGACTGGGCTCCTTGGGGGTTAGATGTAACCCACTACTAGAAAAAGAGGCTTTGTTTGGTGATGAGAGATGTCTAGTTGTGACTCTGTATCCCCAATTACTTGGTAATTGAATTTAGATTCCCTTCACATATGTATTTTAAGAAGCTTTTACTGTATTATGTATTAGTTATCCATTTGATCCTTCGAATATCCCCTAGTTTTAGCTATTCCTCCCTGTATTCCATCCCTCAACCCCTTCCCTCCCTGTTTTATCCTCTTTGTCCAATCACATATAACCACCCATGACTATCTATTTAATTTCTTATTCCTGGCAGAATATACCCCTAGTCCCTTGCTCTATACCTTACCTCTGTGTTTATATGGATGGTAGCCCAGTTTTCAAAGTCTTAAGAGCAAACAGCACATGCACATGAATGCATATCATCCATATATTTCTGTGTCTGGGTTACCTGACACAAAATGATCTTTTTCTAGCTCTACTCATTTATATCTTTTCAAAAAATTTAACAATTAGCTAGGTGGTGGTGGTGCACATTTTTAATCCCAGCACTTGGGAGTCAGAGGCAGGAGGATCTCTGTGAGTTCGAGGCCAGCCCAGTCTACAAGAGCTAATTCCAGAATATCCAGAACTATATAGAGAAAGCTTGTCTCGAAAAATAACAAACAAATGAATACATAAAATATTTAACAGTTAAGTAATATTCCATTGTGTCAATGCACCAAATTTTTATTCTTTCCTCCATTGAGAGTTCTGGTCTATATTATTTTTTTCTTTCTTGGGTTTTTATATGGTTTGGATGTCAGGATAACTGTGAGCCTACACACCATGTAAGAAACTGTAGAAGGTTAAGGCCTACCAGGCTAAGAAGAGCCAACCTGAAGTCTTCCTGGCTGTCAGAGGTCCTGATAGTGCCTAGCTAAGGAGGGGAGACCATGCGGGGCCAATGGATGGGAAAGCCTTGGTGCTGGGAGGATATGTCAGGTTTTCTCCATTGCTAAATAAATGAGTCTGCCCTATCTCTTCCACCAGACTCCCAGGATCTGTGTTTGTTGATGTCATGTCTTCCAACCCCTTCCCCCAAGGACCCAGATACAAGAAACATCAATGAACACGTCGTTGTCCATCCACAGTATCAGAATCTATTAAATAAGAAATAAATAAATAAAATGTTCTGGTTTCTAAAGTAGCAACTTGCCCGATAATACCACCTTCGTGGTGGTCTGATTAAACTAAACTTCTTTTATTCTGATATTAATTATTCATATTAGATCTCACATTAAACAACATGCAATATATTTATCTATGCTTATGTGTACATATGCAATTTACAGAAACCTTAATTATACTATCGCAGAATTAAGGAGGTTTTATAAGGGGGCTGGAAGAAATGAGTCTGTATTGATACAAAAATGGACACAAACCATCATAGGGAGGGAGCTAATTGTGAGCCTTTGATTTTTATGGTTGAGTGTGAAGTCTCAGAATTGAGACTCGCTGCAAGGTGAAAGGGTAAAACTAATTCAGAGAAACTATGTTAGGTTTGGGTCCAAAGTGTAAGCAGATGGATAGGTAGTCAACTAGGCTGCTTTAATACTGAGGGATGGGCGGAATAGAAACCTATGGATAGGTGAGAGTTCCTTGACAAACCATACTGGGGTACTGGCACACATCAGGATAAGGCTGGGCCATCACAGGGCTGGTTGTCCACTTTGTGCCTATTTACTGATGGCATTTGTTTGTCTTCTCTTTGATTTTTTAAGGAAGGCCCATTGACTCTTACTTGGTTAACTTTGATGCTATGAGAGTGAGGGGTTATTTTCAAAATAAAGATGGAATAGACAGAAACAAACAGGAACACAGATTTTTTACTCACTCATAAGTAGATACTAGCTATAAACAAAGAATATTGAGCCTATAGTTTATGATCCTAGAAAATCTAAGTAACAAGGTGAACCCTAAGAAAAACATATATAAATCTGGCTGGAAAGTAGAAATAGGTAAGAAAGATTTCTTAAAACTTGAAAGAATGACAAGCCAAGATAAGGTTTAAAGAAAAGATGTAAAAGAACTCTGGTTCTATGACTCTCCCACAGAGACTTCTTATTGATTCCTCTTTATAAAACCTTTTTCCGGGGAGAGATTTATGAGTGACCCTTGGAAATCTTACCATCTTACAGAGCATGCAGAGATACCTCTTGCATTCACGCTATGAACGCAGCAATTCCATGGGCTCATGGGGGCTGAGAGCAGATCCAGCTACCTTGAGTGTAATTTAGCAATGGCACACTAAGCAATAAAATACACTAAGATTTGATGTGGATGTTACTTGTTCATATGTCCATCTAACAAGTCTTTGAAGCAACTAAAATATTAACAAGTCTCAGGCATGTTTAACAACTGCATGGTCTGCCAGGGGAAAGGTAGACAGAATGTTCCACACAATCCCTTATGTGCAGGTCTTTGCAAACATAACATTAAGGTCTTTGAAAATGATGCATAACAAATAATTTTCTTCCATATTTAATCTCTAATGTAACAGCATTAAGATTCAGACCTTGGTATGGTTTGATGAGGCAAGACTGTAAACCCAGTTACAGAGGAAGGTGAGGCAGAATGATCTCATGTTCGAGTTCATACTAGTCTACAGAATGAGTTCAAAGCTAGCTCATGCCACTTAAAAACAAACAAAGAAATAAACAGACCAAACATAAATAGAGCTCGGACGTAGGGTATAGATAAATGGTATAGTTCTAGCCAATTATAACTAACTTACTAATCAAAGAAGAAATAGTCTGTTTCACTCTGCTCTCTGCCATATAAAAGCCCAACCTTTGATGTTCACAACCATTACCTCCTCAGATATGGGAAAAGTTGGAGCCTTCATTGTTGACATTACAGCTGCAAAATATTAGCAGCCAACTTCTGTTTGTTTTGAATTCTCTTTAAGACATTTTTATAGCACCACACTACAAGAAATGTTTGTATTTTCAACTAAATAATAAAACAAACATGGCTGGTGCTAATTTTGGTTGTCTCTGTGACACACCTGGGAAGATGGAACCTAGAATGAAGAATTGCCTCCTCCAAATTGGCTGGTGGAATATCTGTGAGGAAATTTGTTTGCTTGTTAATCGATGTAGGAGGAGCCATCTCACTATAGGAGGTATCATCACCATGCATTTGGGTCTGGGATGTATAGAAAAGGATGTATAGAAATAGATTGTGGGCCTGATTACTGGTACACAGGGCTTTTTCACAGTCTTTTTTTCAGTTCTTGCTTGAGCTCATGCCCTATTAATTCTCACTGATGAATAATATTGACCTATAAGCGGAAATAAATCATTTTTACAAAAAGTTTCATTTGTCATGAAGTTATCAGAGCAACATAAACAAACCTAGCACAATTATTTTAAGCAATTTACCTGTTAGGAGAAATTTGGGGTGAATATAAGGTGGTATCTTATGAGTAAAAGAAAATATCTCTACACATCTGAAGTTGGTTATCTGTTATAAAGGATGCATTGAGATGTTAGACAAATCATGACTCTGAATATATAAGCAGGGATATTCATTCACCATAGAGTGCCACAGACTTGGACAAAGACAGGTCTTTTTCAGATATTGCCATACTCTTTCTATACCCATGAAACATGTATTTTGCTAATATTTTTCCCATACAGAGTCATCCTACAGATAAAAAATAAAGTAAAATAAAATATGGAGTTAATTAAGATACCCTGACTAGAACTGTTAAAAGATACACAAATAATCTTCTAAGACTACCTTTCAATTGTAAACCCATGAAGCAAGGAAGCTGTATGGGAGTCTAATATATTCTCAGAAGTTAAGCATGCTGTGACATGAACAGGGCCTGTTTGTTGGGGTTTTTGTCCTGTACAGTACCCCACAGCCGGCAAGCCCCAAAGAAAATCATACAGAGATTTTTATAAGTTATAAAGCCGATTGGCCCATTAGGTCAGGCTACTTATTAGCTCTTGTAGCTTATATTAACCCATTATTCTGACCTATGTTAGCCATGTGGCTCAGCACCTTTTTCAGTGGGGTAGATCACGTCTTGTTGTGTCGGTAGTCTGGGCAGGAGTGGGAGGAATCAGCTTCCTCCTTCCCAGAATTTTTTGTTCTCATTGCATCATTTCTACTTTCTGTCTGATTTTTCCACCTATACTTCCTGCCTGGCCAATCAACATTTATTTAAAACATGACTGACAGATTACAGACAATNTCTTGTAGCTTATATTAACCCATTATTCTGACCTATGTTAGCCATGTGGCTCAGCACCTTTTTCAGTGGGGTAGATCACGTCTTGTTGTGTCGGTAGTCTGGGCAGGAGTGGGAGGAATCAGCTTCCTCCTTCCCAGAATTTTTTGTTCTCATTGCATCATTTCTACTTTCTGTCTGATTTTTCCACCTATACTTCCTGCCTGGCCAATCAACATTTATTTAAAACATGACTGACAGATTACAGACAATTCTCCTGGACCAGCATGCATTTCAAAATTGGGTGTGAACTAGAGTAAAATTGATACTGAAACAACTGAATACCTTCTTGTTTTACTCCATTCTTTTTGTACAGGGTAAAGTGATAGGATAAATTATTACGTAGGTGAGTATAACAAACTTTATTTGAATTCTCCTTCATAATAGATAACGAGAGTCATGGAATCTAATGCTCTCATGACTAACAAGGAATTAATGTTTTTTTAAAGTCAAGCATTTGTGAATATTTTAAGTGTTTCTAAAGAAATATTATGTATGTAAAGTCATTCAAAACACATTGTTTTCAGAAATTTTATAAAATTGCAATTTCATGTTTTCTGGACTAAAACCCAGTAAAGTTCACAAAACAATTATCAAGAATTATTGGGGAAAAAATCTTTCATGCTGGTCCAAAACCTACTTATAGTTAAGGAATTTGTGATTTAAAAGCTATACTATTAAAGGCTCTAAGAAGTTAATGAAATTCTTAAAGAGAGACAAAGATAAAAATGTCAGTTCCAACAATCAAGACTTGCCAAACTATATTAAATATCATGACACCTTGTCTTCCATAAATATATATGACTATAATTTGTCAATATGCAATAAAAGACTATGAAAGGGAATAATGAAGATATTTTATACAAAAAGACAATTCAATAACTCATCTCAACTTGTTCTCTTAAGCTTCTCCAGTCCATCTTCTGGGAAATGCAAGAATCTCAGAATAGTACTAGAATCAATTTTAATACACATTAAAGGCAATAAAGAGAATACCTGAGTGAAAGAAATGTATGGCTATAGAAGGTTATAGACTTGAAGCTTGCCATTTCCTGACTCAAATACCACTTTCAGCACTTATGATTTCTGTTAACCTAATATTATCAAGCTATAATGGTTGCTATAAAGATTAAGGGAAGAAAGGTTCTGTCCCTGACAGAAACCGTGGAACTACTGTGCAGTCTTCCTTCCCTTCTTCACCTTCAGATTTTATCAAATACTCTATGAGAACTAAGTAATAATTTTCATCATGTTAATTTTGCTTTGTCTCCAGGAATAAAGCTTTAAATCTGGTTTATAATTTCATCTAAAATAAAAGGCTAGGAGTTTTTCTGAAATATTCAAAATTGTGTTATAAATAATGAAAATAAAATAAAAGTGTCTTGGACTTCTCTGAGCAAATCTCATGTCTTCCTTAGAGGATTTCATACAAGGATGTCCTATCTCCTGTAATGGCAACAGGAAATGGTGTTCACTGTGGCTGACTTATTTTAATATAAGAACCAAAAATATCTTAGTAGAGAAATTGAAATTCAAATAAAATATTGAAACTATTTTATTATAAATAAAGGGTGAAAGACCAGATTTTACTCTACTTAAATAAAAATGACTATGTGATTGAAACAAATGATTAACATATGGTCCACTAAATACTTTCATCTAGAAAGTTAATTTAGTGTGCCTTATTTAGAACTGGGTTTTCTCAGGAACATATCTAAAAGGGCATCAAATTAATACCAGATGCTACTTGATTTATAACATGAGATGTGAACAGTAGCTCTAAAATCTTTCCAAGGCCAAATAATCTATGAGTGCATGGTAAGAATTTGTAGAATTGGAAGTAACCTCAATATTGAGGCCCTCGGACCTAATTATAAGCATATTTAATTGGAGATAGCAAATAACTAGAAACTAGGCATATATACCTTGATCCCAGCACAAAGGAGGAAGAGGTGAGAAGCTCTTGAGATCTGATAGACATGGTTTTTTAGTTACTTTTCCCTTGCTGTGATAAAATATCAAGGCCAGAAGCCATGGAGGAAGGTTTATTTGGCTTACTATTCCGGGGGTGGGGTGTGGGGAAGTATTTGATGGCAGGGGAGACATGCCTGCAAGTAGCCAGATCAGGAAATGAAGAGATCACAGCTCAACTGCAAAAACAAAGCAGCAAGGGAATTAGAAGTGGGTCAAGTCTAAAAACTCTCAAAACCCCATTTCAGGGATGTTTTTTCTCTAGCAAGCCTGCATCTGTGAAAACTGGATAGCCTCCCCACACAACGCCATCAACATGAGATCAGTTGTTTAAACCTGAGTTTTAGGAGAACATTTCTTATTCAAATTAATATACTTGTTATTCATTATGGTTTCTAGACTGGCTTCAAACTTGTAACAGTCCTCCTATACCAATTTTCTCAATGCTGGGATTATAAGTATGCACTATAATGCCTGGTTATTATGCACTTATTATATGTAATATTATATACATTGCTTAACTTATATGTAACATTTCCATATTCATGCAAAATACTACTTATAAAATCAACCAAGATATATTTAAACCCCTATTTTAAAATGTGTTCAGTTTATGAAAATTTTGCTGGAATAAAATGGTATCTAGACATTTAAGAGCACAGAAACATGTAGGAGCTCTATGAAATTCTGTGACAAAATATTAAGAATGATGTAAATAAAATTCTGGCATAAATTATCAAAGCAAATACAAATCTGCAGTGCAAAGAAATAATGTTAAAGGATATTTGATTAATCCAATTATAAAGCAAGAATATAAATTTTAAATTAAAAAATAAAAAATAGAATAAAAACATCTAACAAATTTAATCAAAAAACACAAAAGGACAAACAATGAAAATATGTAGTTAAGGGAATAATAAAGGTTTCAAAATTATTAAGAAAATTCTAATAACATATATTGATAAAATAAAAAATCTGTGTAAAAGATTTATAGCCATTTAGATTTAAAACACTTAAAAAACACATAAGTTTATTCATTGTTTTGGCTAGAAGGTGTCATATGTTCGTTTTTTATTCTGTTTAATGCCATGACTTAAAGCAACTTATGAGAAAAGGGATTTATTCCTGTCTATAGCTTATAGATCATCTCTTAGGTAAATCAAGGTAGAAACTCAAGGCAGGAATCTGGAGGTGAGATATTAAGTTGAGACCATGGAAAAATGCTATTTATTTGGTTTGCTTTTATATATGCAATAATCTATGTCGAGAGAGAGAGAGAGAGAGAGAGAGAGAGAGAGAGAGAGAGAATTTTCTAGGACCACCCAATTAGAGAGGGCACTGTTCACAGTATTCAGGGTCCTCGTATATCACTATTAAAGAAGAAAATGCCCCACAGGATTGCCTGCAGATCAGTTTTATTGAAGCCATTCCTCAACCGAGGCACCCTCTTCCCAGCTGATACTGGTTTGTATCAAACTGACTTAAGCTTCTTTTAAATACAGAGGTAATAATTTTCCTTGAAGGGTCTCAAAGGAACACAGCCTTTAATGCTATTGTAAAATATTCTCTTGAAGAGATAAACTTACACTCATTTAGAAAACGAGCTGAATTTGGAGACTAGATATAATCCAGTCTGAAAATCTAGAGAAACAATTTAAAGCTCATCTCACAAGGATTGAGTGTCTGGACTAAAGGATTCTCATTGAGGAGGAGCAAAGAAACCAGCATTCTTTCTGGAATTCCCAGCCAGAGAACAAAGAACATTCCTGGAAGTCCAGCTTTAATTTATCCCTTCCTTAAGTCTGCCTAAACAGTTTCTATCTCATATTCTCATTATCCCACACTGTCTTAAGAGACAACACTAAGAACCGGTTGGGGAATTGAAAGGATGATCAATCTGAACTCTCAGAGCTGAGTGGAACTGTCATGTGTGGCTGTTGAAGCATCTCTCCAAAGCCTAGATAGGAGTCCCTGAATGTGCATTAGTAATTCCATTTGTATAAAAACAAACATTCAGAGGAAAGGAAGTCTGTGGCTGGTGCCTCCATACATTGAGAAGATAAAAAAGGAGTCAGAGAGAAGGCATTGGAATATTTTGAGCAGAGTAAGAGAGTCCATTCTACCAGGAGTGGGATGGGGGCAGGGTTAAATAAAAGCTTAGCACTGAAGTTTCTCCTAGCTTGTTTTTGGTTGCCAGGACAAACACAAATCAAAACAGTTAAGGAAGGAAAGGACTTATTGGGATTATACTTGAAGGTCACAGTCTATCAATATGGGAAATCAGATCAGGAATTCAAGAAGGAACTAGATACAGAAACCAGGGCACAAAATTACATGCTGGATCACTTACAGACCCATGACTAGCTAGCTTTCTTATACATCCCAGGAAAACCTACTCAGACAATTATGGAATAGATCATTCTACATCAGTGAAAGCCATCTTCACAGACATACCTCCACGCCAGTCTGATCTATTAAAAATAACCTTCAGAATTCCCTTCTCAGGTAGTTGTAGGCTATGTCAAATTGACTATTAAAGTTAACTAGAAAACAAACCATGGAGGGAGAATGAGGAAGCTAGAATAAAAGATAGTTGAAATGTTTAGATGAAAGTCATCTAAAGTCCCTCAATAGGCTAACAAAGTGTCTATTGAGTAGGTTTCTCTTCATTTATTTTTTTTCTGACTTCCAAGAATTTGTTCAAGAGTGATAAATCTAGGATTTGTTTTCCAGTACACTGATAGCTGTTAGAATGGGAACAATCACAGCGTGAGGGCTCTCCTAAGTAGCTTCCAGGAAAGGAGAGAAGATATTTAGTCATAATTTGATTTTTAGGTCCAAACAAGAGTGGGCATGTTTCTCTCAGTTAAGGTCCGCATTTGATGCTGTAATGTTGAATCTGAACAAGAATCATGATATGTATATCTGGGAAACACTTGTCTTATGAAGAAAAAGACTATTAATGAGAGATAGTTATTAAAATAGTATTTCATGTGGATGTATCTAATGTCTGTGGAGTGTGATCCCATAGACTGTTAAAAAATGCCAGTTATCATTTGTCACAGTTCCCTTTTGAATGTTTCAGGCTATACAGGTGGCCAAAATTAATTTTTAATACTGTTAATGGCAGATGATGAACTGGTCCTCAGGGTCACTTTAGTTTCAGAGGATACCCTGACTCACTTAGACATTCTTTTTTTCTTTAAAAAAAGTTCTATCTGCTTTGGACAGGTGATGGCCCTGTTGACCATGGCTTCTTTTGGAAGCATTGGGGGCTTTTAATCTCTGCACTGATGTTTCTCTTTGCAGAATGTACACAGGTTAGAGTTTACCAGGTATTGTCTCCAAAGCCTCCTTGATCAAGAGACCAGGTGACTCACCAGCACTGCAGAACTTTTTAAGAATGGTTCCATAGGGCCGAGCAGTACTGGTGCATGCCTTTATTCCCAGCACTTGGAAGGCAGAAGCAGGAGGATCTCTGTGAGTTTGAGGCCAACCTGGTCTACAAAGAAAGTTCCAGGACAGCTAGGACTGTAAGACAAAGAAACCCTGTCTCAAAAACAAACAAAAACAAAACAAAACAAACAAACAAAAAACCAGTTCTATATTTCTCCTGGATTACCTTGAAGAAACAGGGTCAAAAATACTATCCATCTTAAACTCCTTCAGTTATTCAGTTAAAATTACTATGACCTTTCAATTATGGTTCAACACCCGGAAGATAAATTACTCCAGTCTGCTACTTCTAATATTTATGTAATATTTATATAAAGTTTGGATTAAAAACCCAGGATCTCCTTAAGAAATCTTTATTATATATAGGTTTTTGTTCTTCTAACCTAGAACTTGTGCTATTAAGAGCAGATCACTAATTTAAGACATTGTCATTGATTTGAACTTAGACTTTGGACAATTTGACACCTTATATATTCATTTAAAAATTAAAGTCTCAAGTTTTTCATGCATTATGTAACTTATTCAGACTCTTGTGACTTATTCAGCTATTTTAGTTTTGTCTTTTTCTTGCCACTTTGGAAAAAAAATTAGGCTGCATCATATGATAGTCTTGTCATAACAGGATACTACTTTACAATTTTTTTCATTACTACTATTTTGCCTACTTTAAAGATTCTTTACACTGCTTACTTGTTTGCTTTAATTTTATTTTCCTGTTTTGTAATTTTTTATTATATGAGATATTATATAAGCATAGAATGTGTTTTGATCCAATCAGTCACCATTCCCTCTCCTCTAATTCCTCCATGTGTCTGCACTACCACTTTCCCCTTATAAATACATATGTTCTTTTAAGAACCAGAAAGTCACTTTAATGCTGCCTGTATGTCCATGGGTATAGAATCAGCTCCTGGAGCCTAGGAAGCCTTTCAGGAACTATACATATGAAGAAAACTGACTTCTTTTCCCTTAGAAACTAATAAGAGCCAATAACAGGTCTTTGACTTAATGAGGTCTTCCTCTTCCAATACTGAGATTTTGGTAGATTTGATCTTACGAAGGTCTTGCACTAGATTTCAAGGTAACTTTAACTTCATGTGTGGGCAGTTCTATGTTGTGGAATATTTGATCACACTGTAAAACCCCAAGACTGTGTTAATAAATTCAACCTTGGATCAAAGAGTAAAACCAACAACTAGTTGACAGGAATTAGTCATAGATAGTATGAAGGAGCCAGGCATATGGATAGAGAAACACATAGGAAAGAGCAGGGAGGGACTTTCTTGGTCTTTTTTGATTTGTGAGAGCTAGAGAAATGATCTTTTTCTGTGTCTCTGACCAAAAAAGGAAGATGAGCTGACTGCTTTTCACTCTCTCTGAGATAACCAGCCTTTACCCCTACAACTGACTCTCAAGTCTTTATTGGTAAAAAGAACTATAGAGACTAGTTAAAAAAAAGAAAAGATTTGTCATCTAATGCAGGGCAAAAGAAATATGCCAGCCAGCCTGGTGGCTTCTGTCTCCTCTAATCCTCCCAATGCCTGCTGCCACATCCTGAGAGGCTTCTCCCACACTGATCCCTCTGTAGCTGCTCCATGGGTGTTTTTTTTCCATCTGTGGTCACCTGGTAGCTGTGTCTCTGTCAAAAGCAGCACAACACCTACTCACAGTACAGTGCTGGTTTAGGCTTCTGCCACTGCTGCTGCTGTGAGTACCCTGGCCCCAAGTGCCTCACAGTCCCATCACCTAGGATGTATTATGCATGGAAGTTAATCAGTATTAAAAAAGAAAATTCCACATTAAAAGTGGGAAATACCACAATGAAGAGAGTCAAAACTCTGTATAATGCTACTATGGATGGATTGCCAATGAAAAAAATAAATGAAGGGATAACTGACTTAGCTAGGAGTGATATAATTCCAATTATAATTACTATTAGTTTGGTAATTCATGTTATCTTTAAAAAATGTGACAAACATGAAAATTTTGCTGATAAGATACAAGCCTTAGAAGGACTCACTATTGATAAGACAAAATCTTAGAAAGATTTCCTTATGATAAGATACACCCTCTAGAAAGATTCACAGCCTTAGAAAGATTTGCTAATGAAAGTAAGAAAAATATTTAGACACAGACAGGAATTTAGACAAGAACCTACTATGCCACTGCATGAAGAACTTGAAGATTATTAGAAAACCAACCTTAGTTTATCTGGTTACCATACAACAATGACCAGCAGACAACAGGCACCCCTGAAATTGAGCAGAAGTTAAATGAAATACTATAGAAATAGTAGATTTGAGGAGATTTAAGGAAGCAATAGTTTATGGTATGCATTCACTTAATGTGAAGCAGATGTTAAATTCATGTGCAAATCAGAATAGAATTATTCCCTGAGACTGGAAAGAATTATTAGCTACAGCAATATGGGACAATGATCCTCAGTTGCAATGGGGGACAGAGGAATCTCGGGACCTAAAATAAAGTGCTAGAAGTCTTTAATATTTCCCAAGATCAGCTTCTAGATGAAGGTCAGAATATTGAATTGCAAAGACAGTGTGAATATCTTGATCATACCTTAGCCCTATAGAGTTTGGCAGCCTTAAATGTTTGGGATAAGGTTGAATAATTGGGAAAGAATTCTAAATCATTTATTAAAATTAAGACCCCAAAACAGCCTTCACTGATATTTTACAAAGATTGACTTCATCTGTAAATAGATTAGTATCAGATCCAGAAGTAAAAAAAAATTCAATTTAATGTTTGAAGATCAACAATGGACAGACAAGATAACTCTCTGCTATTGGTAAATGCATTAGGGTATCTCTGTCAGTGCTTAATGTCAAATTTGGTTCAATCATTTCCTGTTTGCATTAGGGGAAAAACTTCACAGAGCAAGTAAAAGAGTTCATGCATGTTGTTAAAAGTCATACTACTCTGGATGACATAATAGCTTTCCTATATAAAGCAAAAAATTCAGGAGAGACCATTGAACAAGTATTTTGAAAAACTTTTTTAAATGATCAAAGACCAAAAATACAAGTAGATGGCTTTCTGATTGAAGGTATACTAGACACAGGCACAGATATAACAATAATTTCATCAAAATCTTGGCATCTAGGTTGGCCTCTTAAGGAGATAAATACTCAGCTTCTAAGGATTGAAGCTTTATCTCAAACAAAACCATGTATAATGTGGGTCAAGGGTATAGGGCCAGAACTACAGGTATAGAAATTATAACCTTATGTCGCTAACATAGCAATGAGTTTATGGGAACATGATTTCTTCCAGCAATGGAAAATCCAAATAAGCATTCCTCAATCTTAGAAACAAATGGTGAGCTAAAGTATGCTTCTGAGAAAAATATTAAAAGGTTTTATTAAGAACAGTCACTAACTATTCAGGTTGTACATAAGCAGGGAATAAAAGCTGGTAATCTTTCAAGGAAACCAGCATGCCAACTTTTAAAATGGTTAACTGACAAACTTGTGTAGAGAGAGAGATGTCTTTTGATACCAAAAAATGTAGGAACTAGAACAGCTGATACAGAAGCAGCTAAATGCTCAACATATTGAAGAACCTAACAGTCCTTAGAATTCTCCTGTATTTGACATTAAAAAAGCATTTGGAAAATGGAGAATGTTATCAGATTTTAGAGCTATAAATAAGGTAATTCAGCCAATGGGCTAAAAAACCTGGAATTTCCTTGCCTCTCTATTATCTAAAGGAAAATCTATTGTAGTGATTGATTATAAAAAACCTGCCTATTTACTATGCCTTTATAAGAACAGAAGAAAGCATTGTCTTCACAGTGCCTATTTTTAATAATTTCCAGCCTGTTAAAAGTATCACTGGAAAATTCATCCAAAACATATTAAATTTCTTTCCTTGTGTCAGTATTTTGTATAACAGACATTAGAAATAAGTAAACAGTTTACTCAATCTAAAATTAACCATTATATGGATGATAACTTACTGGTTGATTCAGTTATTTGCAGATGATATGATAGTGTACATTAGTGACCCCAGAAACTCTACCA
>LOJH01073452.1:0-10959 GCA_001685095.1 Ellobius talpinus
ACCAGCAAAGACTCCCCGGGACCCTCTGAGCTGATGAGATCTTGCAGCTTCTCTTGAGTCAGTCAGCAGGGCTAGGGGACTCGGGGGCTTGGCTGTGTTCGTTGGCTTGGCTATGTCAGCTTCTATGGCCGACCCATCCGGGGATTTCTATGAGGAGGTTTCAATAATCCCAGACTGTCACACGTTGCTAGAAAAAGAAAGTGCAGCTGCAGAAGGCAAAGAGTGAGTGTGACTTTCTTAGATTTTTCTCAGATTTGTGGCACAGATAATGAGGTGGGCAAGAGATGATACAGCCACCTAGCCAAAGCACAGGGAACTGGGCAGTTAGCAGAAGCTCTTTACGGGTGGCCCTTGTCAGGCGGCACTTTGGTATTGTTGTCTCTTTCCTGTCTAATCTTAGTGATTTGGCTCATATTGCTATCTATAATTCTCGGTTTATATTTGCATCTCTGGCCCCACCTCTCACCATGGGTTTACTTCTGTGTCTCCAGCTGGCTTTGGATCACGCTCTCTCAGTCATCTGAGTGCAACCCACACGGCGTATCGTATCGATCCTTCGGTCAGACTCCAGCCCCGACCCCCTTGTCCCAGTCTCATTTGCTGCCAGAGCTTTTCAGTGACCTCTCTGCTGCCTTCGGCCTGAGCCTTGCTGGGACTCCTGGACTCCTGAGGAGGACGGCGTTCTACAATCCCACAGGCTCAGTTATGTCTCACAAGCTATACAGACTTGAGTAACTAATAACGGTCCCCCATGTCCTAGCCCCTCATCTTCAAAATACAGTTTGGTCTTTTGAAAATCACTTTTCCTTTATTTTTAATGTGTGTGTGTGCCTATTTAGCCTGTGTGTGTGTGACGCATGCATGCCCATGGAGGCCAGAGAGGACATGAGATCCCTTGGAACTGGAGTTACAGTTGAGTATAGGCTGCCCTGGGTGCTGGGAATCAAACCTGGGTTCTCAGTACTCATCATCAGATGCTTCCTCAGGCCTGATTGGGGCAGATGCAAAGGCTCACAGCCAAGCACTAGGCAGAGAGAAAGCCCAAACCGGAGATCTCTATTGGGCCCCTCCCCTTGGAGCTCAGGGAACCCAGCAGAAGAGGGAGAGGAAGAATTGTAGGAGCCAGGGGAATGGAGAACACAGCCCACAGAATCAACTAAGCAGGGCTCATAGGGACTCACAGAGACTGAACAGCAACCACGGAGCCTGCATGGGTCTGTGCTAGGTCCTCTGCATGTGTGTTCCAGTTGTTCTTGTGTTAATGTTCTTGTGGGCCTCCTAAGAGTGGGAATGGGGAATATCTTGGGACTCTTTTCCTCCTGCTGGTTTGCCTTGTCCAACCCTGATATGAAGATTGTGTCTAATCTTACTGTAACTTGTTATTGGTGTTCAGTTTACATACCTGGGATCTTTTCTGAAGGGAAACAGAGGGGGGAAGGGAGGAGTGGATGGAGGGAAACCTGCAGTCCGGATGTATTGTATGAGAGAAGAATTAGGAAAAAAGAGTCTTCAGTGCTCTGAACCACTGAGCAACCTCTCCACCCTTCCAGTTTATTTATTTTGGGACGAGACTTTTTTTCCATGGAAACCTCTCTTGATGAAAGGATCCAGCCTTTTGAACAGTGTGTGGGCCTAAGGTTTGTGTCACTTGTTGGAAGGTCTCCTCTGCACTCCTCTCCTGTCCCGTTCCACTGAGGTTTTAGTGTGTATTTCTCAGATGGCAGTGATTTAGGGAGTGTTGGCCCACTCCGGAGGAACGCTGCTCTCACACCTGTATGGTATCATGTTGCCTTGAAACCCACCTCTGTAGCATGTCTAATCCTCTCTGGCTTGGGTGTGTAACTATATACACCCCTTTTCAGCTCTGCCTGCTACAGTCCCCCTGCTAGATCTTTGTCTGTTTCCTCCTCACCTCCCAGTGACCTCCAGAGGAGTTGTTACCTGGGAGGTAGATTTCTCAGCATTGAGGCAGTTACATTAAGGGCAATCATATGAGCCATGAGCCAGCGGGTATGTGTTGAGTGACATGCAGGGCTGGTCCTCACTGTGAGTGGTTAAGCAACCCTACATGATGTAATGGTTAGGAATATAGAGAGGGAATATACGTAGTTGGTCATGCTGCGTCCATTATAACACCCGTGAGCTGTAGATAAGTTGTGATGAAAATGAACACTAATGACAATTTCTATTCCTTAATTGTCTTAACCAAGTGCCAAGTAGAATGTATAACCTTGGGCTTCCACCTTGACGATGACACAGATGGAACCAATTTGAGCACCTAGAAAATCCTGTTCAACAGAGCTGCTCTGAAGGGGGAAATGGGGTGGGAATACTGAGACCTCTGCTAAGGCTGACAGGGAGAGAGCAGAGCCTTGTCTCCTTAGATACTGCTAAGGGGTCTGGGGAGCCGCTTAGTGCATGAAGGTGGGGTAGGCACTGTGCACAACAGGACACAATATCTAAAGACCATACAAAAATGAGCAAAGCATCCTTCATGGTATGTGGGGAGGTGGGTTCATCCTTCCAGGAAAGCTCAATCTCAAGAGAGGAGAGGCAGATGGCACCCCCAGAAGGCACACCTTGCATGAAGGGCTTAGTAGATAGATTCATTTAAGCTTAAGGGGAGGTAATATCACCTGCATGTTATAGATGGGGAAACTGAGTCTCAGGAAAGGATGTCCAGCTGAAGGCTCTTTACTGCTCTCTATTTCCATAAGCCATGCATGAGGGGTCTGAGCATAGCACTGGGACCTGAGAGGCCGAGCTCATGGAAGGATGGGAGCTGCATGCTAAGGGCTCAGACTGGGGCATGGGACAGCTCTTTTGGCTCTCAGAGAGGGCCAAAAGGAGCGGACAGATTTGGACAGGATGGCTCTAACCTTGTGGTTGAATCAGATGGCTTGGGGGCCATGGCGATACAACAGGTGATGTATTCTCTAGACTTCTTGTCCCTTGGAGGATAGGGCTGTGCCACGGTGATTATGAGTGTCGACTCTGGGCATTCTGCTGCTTGTCTCTAAATCACAGTGTTGTTATTACTTTGCTGCCCACAGCCAAGGTGACCTGTTTGTAAAGTGACTGTGACCCAATGGCAGTTATTATTGCCTTCATTATCTTTGCAGCCCGAGGTGTAAGTACCATTCTTAACATAAGTAGGCCCTCAGTAAATAAATAAATAAATAAATAAATAAATAAATAAATAAATGGGGTCAGTGTGTTTTAAGTGCTGGGATTGAACCCAGGGCCTTGCACTTGCTAGGCAAGTATTCTACCACCAAGCTACACCCCAATTTCCAGGACCGAGAATGGAACCGAATCCAGTTATGAGGGCTAGGGAGTGTCAGGCTGAAACAAATGCTCATAGGTGTGAAAAGAAAGACAAAGACCTGTAGTAGGGCAATGAGTATGGGAATTTACTCTGGCCCACTAAAATCATTCATAATTTTTGTTACCAAAATTTTATTCACCTACAAGTCTGCCNTCTGCCCATTTACTACAAAAATGACTTCTTGACACCACCACTTTGTGGCCATTGATTTTACAAATGTTGGGGCTAGAAGTCACTAGATGTTGTCCCGTCTGGGAGAATTACAGGCTCTGTATAAACAGAATAGTTATGGTTGTCAGCTTTCTGTCACTAGAACAAATATCTAAGGTGAATCAACTTCAAGCATGGACGGGTTGGTTCTTGTTCACCGTTTCTGAGGATTCAGTCCATGGTGGGTTGATCCTGCTGCTTTGGGGCCTGAGGTGAGGTAGCCCATGTGGTGGGGTAGAGGAAGCCTCTGACCTTGCAGCAACTTGAAAACCGGGTAGAACATGAGGCCAGGATCCCATAATCCCCTATGGGCACTCTTTCCTTGATCTAAGACTCCTCACTAAGATCCACCTTTCAAAGCTCTGACCTCTCAGGAGGGCTAATGTCTGCACAACAGCGCTGGTTTAAGACTATTTAATTCACTGAACCAATAAGATTTTTTTAAAAAATAATTCAATTTTTAAATTTGAGCAAAATTTCCAACTTTTAAGTCCATATTGTCCTCTGACACGGCATGTGGGTATTTCTTCAGGACTGGTCCACACCCATATTCTGTGGGTCTGGTGATGCCAGGAGACTTTAGGCAGAGTCCATTTTATCCTTTGTGCATATCTCAGAGTTAAACTCAGTGTCAGGTGCTGTGACCAAAGTCACTGCTATTGGAATTGTCGACATGTCACTGGGTGTTTATGGTGGATGTCAACCCTCACCACACAGCATGATTTGGACAAATTATAGACCTTATTAGAACCTAGTTCTCAAGATAAGCACAGACGGTTCCTGACAGATCCATTCTAGAGACTTCTGGTTTTAAATCATACAGGTTGGTGGATTTCTGGGACACTGACTTTTCAAGAAGTAAGGCTTCTGGGCTTGAGAGATGGCTCAGCCATTAAAGGTAAGGCTTATGATGAAATGTCCAAAAGTAAGGCTTCTTGGATGGGTCCTTCAGTCTAGGTGAGAGCTAAACATGGAGCTGCTAAAGCCTGCCTTCTGCCCTGTGTGTATGTATGTGTATGTGTGTAAAAGCTAGAGGTGTGCTTCAGTGACAGAGACACACCTGTACCCTGACTCAGGCTTGTGTTCATCTGAGCTGCCTTCACAGTCCTGTTACCTTGTGTGGTTTCATGAGGAAGCCCTGGCATTTTTAAATCATGGTTCCTTGTAGAGACCACAAAAGCAGATATGCCCAGTATGGATCCGGAGATGTGAGTCTGTGCTGGTCCCCCAGACATAACCCACCTTATCAGCAGACTCTGTTGCCTGGAGGAGCCTTATTGTTGGGGTTCTGAGCATCAGACATTTGTCATTCTTCCTGGTTCACTCATCATGGGCTGTAGTTCATGTATTTAGATTTGGTTTTAGTCTTTTGACAGAACCTTTTAGTATTCCCTTTTTAAAAGAAAGATTTTTGTAGGGCAATTAATAAAAATAGACAGAAATTGGGGTTGAACCTGAAGGTCAGAGAAGCAAAGCAGTCAGCCACTGGCTCTTGCCTCTATCTCAGTCCAAAAATGGTGATCCTGCCTCCAGGAATCTCAAGATGAGACCATGTGAGAGCTGTCTCCTTCCATTTTATATTCCTCTTTAGTGCTACTGGGGTTAAAGGTGTGTGTCACCACTACCTGGTCTGTAAGGCTGGCCAGTGCAGCTGTTTTACTCTCTGAACTCCAGGTAAGTTTTATTTATTAAAATACAAATGAAATATCACTACAGATTTATTTTTAGATTTTGTTTGCGTGTACTCATGTATACAGCCCACCTGTGTGTGGGGTCCTTGGAGGACAGAAATGGGTACTGGAGCTAAGTTAACACGTGGTTGTGAGCACTGGGATGTGGGCACTGGGAACAGAACTTGGGTCATCAGGAGGACTAGCATGTGGTCTGACCCACTGAGTGATCTCTCCAGCCCCTTTGTACTTCCTCTTGACTGGCTCTGGTCTCCAAGCACCTGTGGTAACTTGGTTCCCAGCTACTCTGCACTCAGGTGGGCAGTAGANTGCCTCCTCTGCTCTCCATGGTGCGACACGGGTCTCAGGAAGAAATGTGTAGAGTATCCCTTGTTGCTGGGATAACTTGAGAGAAGACGTAAAAGCTAGATGATGTTGCCCAGTTAGAGGACACAGAGCGACGAGGTGTAGTAGAGGAGATAGAAAACAGAAAGAAGTGGAAGCTGGAAGAGCCTGGAACCATGCACCCTAGGCTGGATTCCCAGCTCACCCCTGCATCCGTGCCTTGGATACACTGTTCTGCTTTCCCAAAGCTGAGGTTTGGATACATTGTTCTTTTTCCCAAGGCTGAGGCTTGGATACATTGTTCTTTTTCCCAAGGCTGAGGTTTTTGTTCTGCTTTCCCAGGGATGAGGCTGCTCACAAGGCACAAAGCGTGCTCTTCCTATAGAACACTGTGAATACCAGTATGGAAACGTTTGTTTATAAAATGAACAGTGCTGAAACCAACCAAACCCCTCTACTGTATTATAGCTGTAGAACAGCAGCTATTAACTTTGTCCTGAATTAGTCCATTTCCCACAGCATCCATTAGGAATCTGGTGAGCAATGACTGCATAGGAAGTATTGTGGACAGAAGAGAAGACAGGGAGAGGGGCAATGTGTTCACTGTGCTTGGTGTGTGTGTTAGCATGTCTTCATTTCTCCTGGGCTAAGAAGTGTCCTGAAACATCGACCGTTCAATGCTTATGCTGGGAGGTGGTGGTGCACACCTTTAATCCCAGCACTCGGGAGGCAGAGGCAGGTGAATCTTTTGAGTTCAAGGCCAGCCTGGTCTAAAAAGCAAGTGCCAGGACAGGCTTCATAATTACACAGAGAAATCCTGTCTCAAAAACCCCAAAACAAAACAAAGCAAAACAAAAAACGAAAAAAACCTGAAAAGTTCTGGGTAAGTCAGGAGAAAGCATGTGAATGTGTGTATGCATAGAGTGGTGCCCGAGGAAACCCTGGCAGTGAGCTTTAAGATGAGCTGCAGTGGGCAGTAAGTGGGCTGGAAGAACATGGAGTCACTGATGTATGGGGTGGTGAAGCCTGGATGGAGGTGGGAAAAGGGAGGGATGGAAGAGACCCCTCGACATCTGCCACATTTTAAAGCAAAACCCAGTAAACTCCAAATAACCCAGATGAATCCCAGACCATTGCTTGTGTTTGCTTACTGCATTAAAGTGAGTGATTTATTGCCCATCTAAGGCTGTAAGAGAGGCCTGGGGATGCAGCCAGAGCATTTACCTAGCTTTCAGGATGCCCTGGTTAGAGTCACCACCAGCACCATAAACCTTCGCCACAGAACAAACAAAGGGATATAAAGCCCCAGAAATTCAAGACTTTTCTTATAGTTTGGAAACCTTGCAGACAGTTTTTTCTCCCTTGATGATCCCCTTCAGTGACTTGAAGGAGACAATGGGGCAGAAGTGGGGGAAAGGTCATCTCTGGTCAGCTATGAAGTGATGGTTAACGCCCCATCTTCCTCCACCCATCCCTGTCATACTTCTGTGTTGGGAGTAAGAGAGTGGAGGGCGCTTGCCTGGCTACAGCTCCTAAAGCAGAGAGGGGGAGGTGGGCTGTCTCTGCTTCCTGCCTCCCTTTTATTCTTCAAGGTGTGATCATTGAAGGCTGTCCATGAGCCCTGGGCAGGACTGGGGAGAACCAAGAGGGAGGCATTTGAAGACTGAGGGTCACTTATTGACCGTCTCATCCTAGGGAAAGCCCCCTGGTAGTTAAGGTCTTCCTGGGCTGCTGCCCTCTGGGGGCCTCGGCTCCCCAACATCAGTCTTTTGTCTCAGGTCAAGGCTTCTCTGAGCACAGAGCACATTCTTTCTATGTTGTTCTCAAGGACAGCTTTCACCATGTCGGGCCTGCCCCAGCCGCAGCGTTCACCCCTCCGTTCCAAGCACCTAAGTTCCTAAGCGCAAGTCACAGACACAAGCTGCACCTGAACCCAGTCTGCAGGGGCAGCCTAGGGAACCCCCTTGGTTTTGTGTGTTCAGCACAACCAGGAGATGGTGGGGTGAGGTTGTGTGGCCTGAGTGCCATGGGGTGAAGTTCATGATGGTCCTGGCTACAGAAGTGAGATGGTGTGAGAGAACCATGTTGTGTAACTCAAAAGCCATTTTGTGTAACTTGACATAATGAAATAGCAATGCCTGAGTTTGATGCTAGAAGTCTCCTAATTAATGTGAGAAACAGCTTTGCCTGCTGCTCTTTCTCTAATTGTCTGTTATCTCTAAATACAGAATGTGCTTCCAACGACGCTTTGCCAGTTCTCAAAAAGGATAAAGTACTCAAGGTGCCAAATGCCCTCCTGGTGGAGCTCCTGCCCACTTCTTTTGACTTATTTTGAAACTGTGGCCCCTCCAGCCTCCTGGGAGTAAGAAATGTGCCTGTTGCCAAGTTTAACCATGGCACAGGAGGATGTTCTGGGAAGATCATTGATGTGAGTCCCTGTATACTCTCTGGGACCATTTTCCTCCCTCTTCCTCCTTCCCTTTCTGAGAAAGGAAGATGTCTGACAACATCTGTCCTGACCCAGGGCTAATCTCACCTTTATTATCTTGAAGTCTGATTTTATTTTATTTTTGGAGACAGTGTCTTACTGTGTAGTCTTGGCTAGCCTGGAATTCATTAAGTAGACCAGGTTAGCCTCATAAAGATTTTAGAGATATCTGCCTGCCTCTGTCTCTTTTGGCTGGGATTAAAGGCATACACTGCTATTCTAGCTCTGAGATTAGATTTGAAAAAAAAAATCATGTTATTGGTCTTATTAAACATTTGTTTGGGCCTCATGATCTGCTGTTTTTAATTTTATTTTAAGTCACCAAACCTATTCAAATCTTCACTTATGTGACTCTAAGTTTAATTAAAAAATGGTTCCTCTTGGTCATGAACAACAACTACACTAATCTTCAAAGAAACTGTAAAACTTTCATCTAGGAGATGATTTTAAATTAGAAATGACTGACCAAGCCCCTTTATAGCTACCTCAGAGGCAGGCTCTGGCTAACCCACTGCAGAGAGCTCCTGTTCCTTCACAGGGCAAGTGGGAAGGATTCACAAGCATGATTCAAAAGGGAAGGGGTGGCATGGGGAGTGGGGAGCTGGTTTCTATTTCCTGCTCTTTGAGATCCCTCACTGTTTGAATCTGAAGTCAGAAGAAGGGTTCAGCTCACTGCCTTGTGAGCTATTGAAGTCTTGGCCTCAAAAGGAAACCTGATCTTTGTCTAAGTGGCCCTCATGTGTGGGCTGAGAGCTGCTTCTATGCATTCAGAGGGTGGCCCCCTGATGCTGTGAGCCTCCTGGAGCCCGTGCTTGGGTGACCTCTGAAATAAAAGCATAACCAGGCAAAGATAAGGCTTCATGCATGATCCACACGATGGTTTCTGGTGATCTTCAAGATATGCATGTCAGGAGTGCTTAGGGCCAGAAAGGCAGGGACTGGGTGTAGGGTAGGAGGACCACCCAGTGTTCCAGGGACATTGAAGATGGACTCTTGACATTTAAAACTCTTTGGTAACCCCCACCCAAGTTAGCCTTTTCACTTTCTGATTTCTGGAAAAGAACAGGCTTCTGCTTTTGCAACTATCACAATGGAACAAACTGGGCCATGGGCAGCTGCTACAGAGACAGGCTGGGTGAGGCCTGGTCCATTAGTTTCCCATGACTGGGTCAAGAACCTGGCAGAAACAGCTGATCAGGGAAGGCCTGATTTGTGTGTATGATTCCAGAGGTTTCCATCATGGTTGCTTGGCTCTGTGTCTCCAGACAGATTGTGAGGAAGTCTCACAGACTTGGGAGTGTGTGGGGGAGGAAAGTGGTTCATCCCTGGACAGGCAGGAAGTAGAAAGAGGGGATACAGGTAGGGACCGGAGTAACATATAAATCCCCGAGGATATGCCCTGAGGGATTCACTCCCTCCAAGTAGCTCCTACTTTCTATGTCAGTCCTCTGATATCACCATATTGTAAATCTTTCAAGGGATCAGGACATTTATTATGTTCCAATCCTCAGTTTGTCATCTCTGGGATGTGTGTGTATTGGACCTGCAGGGGGGTGGTTATCTGCCATTAATGAGTTTCATAAAAGGTACAATCACAACTCTAGTGCAGATATAAAACAAGTGAGAAATACTTTATCTAACTTATTAATTAAAATGGAACCAGGCAAAAAAGAATAGGCTAGGGAATCTGTAGCCATAGACTCTGAGGTGTCCAATCACATGTGTCCTGGGTAGCTATGAGTGTAGCCTAACATATGATCACAAACTTATTTAAAACATTAAATTACTTATTTTATTTTTGTTGGGGAGGGCTTAGAAACTCAGTTGTGAGGTCCCCAAGCATAACTTTAACCAATGGCAACACTGTGCTGTAAGATTGGCAGCTTGGGCATGCCTGGCATGTGAAGAGTGTGCCGTTTCTCTATCTTCATTGGCAGAGCTTCTAAATTTCCAAGCAAATGGTTTGACCGTTCATTTTGAGAGTGTGCAGAAATAAACAAACATGTCTGGGATCCGCTGCCTTTAGGAGCTCATTTTGCTGTGTCCCAACCCTGCGGTGTTGGCGTTGTGGTTTTAACGAGGTCCTCATCAAGCCTTTTGAAAGATCTGCCCTGAATCTCAGGAGATTCTGCTCCCACTGTTCATCTTCTGAGACTCTGTGGAAGCTAGCTTTGCCAAATATTGCTACCTTTGGATGCAGTGGCCTTTAGCTCAGCTTGAACCCAGGCAGACTTTGCCTGGCTGATGCTGGGCAGCTTTTCACTTCCCCGGAGCTTCACCAAGATCTACCTGAGACGGCGAGCTTACTACCATAGCCAAGGTCCTCGTGGGGCACAGAGCTTCTTGAAAGCCCCATGAGTCTCCTGAATGGGGAGCTTTCTGACCAAATGGGGGTGGGTAGGGAAAAAATTCTTCCCTCTCTCCCTCTTCATGAGTTCTTAGTTGGGGTTCCCTGTAACAAAAGACAGATTAGCAAGAGTGAAAAAAATAGGAGCTTGATGATATGTACACCTTCTACACACAGGGAAGACACACAGTCAAGCATATCTCCAGTTCTCAAGAAGGTGCCTTAGACTTAACAGCTTCAATGAAGCCCAAAGTGAAGGGTATGGGGAAAGGCTATGCTGATGTGCAGTAGGCGTGGCCAGGTGAAGCATCAGAGCCCAGAGGTGAGGCTTGATGAGCAGATGTATCTTTTGTGATTGGGGTGGGGGGTCCTAATGATACACAGGCTTGCCTTCAGCCTATGATCTTCCTGCCTCGGCCCTTCCAGCAGCTGGAGTTACAGGATACACTGCAAAGACTGATGTAGACAGACATCCTGCCTTGCACAGCCTTGTGATACAGCTGCTCTCGGGGACCCCCTTTCTAGGTATTGAGTTTTCCTGTTCATGGCAAGGTTTAGAGTTGGTGTGGGA
>LOJH01073479.1:0-13593 GCA_001685095.1 Ellobius talpinus
GGTCTCTTCGCGGAGCTACCCGAGGCCCAGGCGTGCGGGTCTGCGCTGCGCGTTGGGCGGGCACGGCAGAGGTGGGAGTCTGGTGGCGTGGCGGGCGCGGGCGGAGGGATGCAGACGGAAATGGAGGGGTTGTGAGGGGATGCGCGGCAGGCGACCGCGGGAGGTGCGGCGACGTTGCTAGGAGAGGGCCTGGCCTCTCTGTTCTGGAGAACTAGGCCCCTCCCCAAGAACCTTTTAGTGACCCGAAATGATGCTTTGACCCCTCAAAAGGAAGAAAAATTACAAATCGCAGTTAAAATACCTAAATGTAAGACATCATCAGCATCGTCCAAACTCAAACTGTTACTAATTATACTTAAAGTCTATATGGGTGCATTTAGGCTATTTTAAATCCTTTGGGTCTGGGGCTTGCGGAGGAGGTGAGAGGACTGTGTCTGGGCCGCCACCCTGGGGGTGCAGAGGATGTCCGTTTTTAAAATTTACACAAGAGTTACCAGTGGATGGTATAGGAAAGGATTTGGGGTGTGCCGATTTAAGAGCACCCAGAGCTAAGGGCGCTGTCCAACAAGATGATCAACTCAGGTCTTGACCCAGAGGTTTTCTGAAAGAAGTACCAGAAATGGTCACGCTGTGTACAAGAGAAGTAAACCAATGGCCCTGGTGAAGGATAAGACAGCGGCGTCCCTGATTGTTGAATACAGAAAGATGATACCCTAGCACCTACCCTCTACAAATAGAGATTTCCCTAAGAGAATTCATGCTTCCTTAGATCAAGCATGTCCTCAAACATGTCTGCATCTTGAAGCTATGGAAACATGTCTACTGAATGGCTTCATGGGCTAACTTGGGGTTGGTGGGCCTCTTTCTCATTAATTGCAACAAAAGCTTAGTGGAAATCCAGTCTCTACCCCTTTCTTCCTTGTCTAACAGAACAGATACTGATTGTTTTAGGAAGTACGAAATACATTATATATTAAAGCACTTGTTTGCTCTTTACGTAGACATCTTAGATCATTTAAGAATGAGGTAAGACAAGAACTGAACATTTGAAGAGTACACACTGTATCCCATTCATCTACTATATACATCAATATGAGAACACTTCCCCAAATGTTAACTCTTATTTATTTATTTGAGAACAGCTCTCTTATAACCCAAGACTGTCTTATACTCCATTCCAATCCTCCAGCCTTCACCTTCCCAGTATAGGTGACATCATCCCTTTCTTAAATGGGTTGATTCTCCCTTATCCATTTTTATCCAAGTGAAATATACATACTGCATTTACCTGTTTTGAAACATTCATGTCAATTCATCTAGCAAAAGTAGGATTAGAAAGCACATCACAAATGTGTCATCCTTGGCAGAGGACATGCATCTTTAGCAGATGCACTGCCCGGGGCACTAACTTTTTAAGATGTTCATTCCTTTACATTCTTATTACATTTGTTTTTGTGGAGGGGGGGCATACTCTGAACATTTTCTCTCCCCCAAACAGTATAGAACTTCATAATGTCCTTAAAAGGCTCTAGCTAGAACTGAGCACAGTAGTCTTGATGTGAATCACACTGGTAGCACCCAGCTACTATTTGTGTGTTTATTATCAGTTTGACAAGAACCAAATGTCAGTTACAGGTTGTATTAGTATTTGCTGGTATAGTGCCTTGGCACTCAGTACACGTGGGCCCCTTGCTGGTTGGTGGTCAAAGAATTTGATGGAATGTAGTGCCTCTTTAACTTCTTAAATTGTGTTTTGTTTTGTTGGGGTGCTGGAAATCAAACTTGGGGTCTCATGCTTGCCAGGCAGGCACTTTCCCATTGAGCTACACCCCCAGCCTAACTTTTAGTATAATCTAAAATAGCATTTTAAAATTTTACCTTTGGAACAGTGTTGTCTTGTATTGATTTTGCCATGGACCAAACCAGTTAAATTTTAATACATCTAGATCAAGGGTCCAAAGGGTCAAATAGTATTTTAGGCTTTATAGTCTGCCTACTCATTTCTGCCGTACAAAAGCAGCCACAGACATTATGTAAATGGATGAGCGTGACCTTGTGCCAATGAAACTTTTTCTGGCTTGTTCTCCCCTCCTCATGGAACCCAGGGTCATGAACATGCCGAGCACCTGCTGTACAACTGAACCACACCTCTGTCCTTCCCCCATTTCTTTCTGAGGGTCAGTTCTGTCATTCAGCATATAAGGTGACATCTCAGCTTTGTGCTGTCTGCAGGGATGATAAACATGCTTTTTATATCCTTAATTAACAAAGATGTTATCTAAAATATCTTTACTTAATCCCATGGTGGGGGACCTTAGGATCTTCCTCTGTAGCTAGGTTCAATTCCTAGCACTGTAAAAGATAAATTTAAAATTTAGGAAGTGTGAAATAGGATAATAAAATAAATGTTCCACAAGTTTATTTTGTTTTACTAATAATTATTCTCCGAGTATAGCTATTGAAAGAGTTATGAATAATTGTTGAAAGTACTGTCATTCAGCCCATATTTTCCTGGTCCAAAGTGTATCTTGAAAGTATCTGTTAAAATTTTCAGAACAAACATGTTCCTAATTGATAGGAACTCTAAGAAATAAAACTACTTTGGTGTAACTTGGTAGTTATTGTTATTATTACCTGCAATTTTACTTGTGTCTACATTTTCAGTTCTTAATAAGAATTTTGTTTGTAATTAATATCTAGGTCCATCAACATATATGTAGGAATTCTCCATTTCTCTCCTCTTTATAGTAAGGATTAGCAATATTAATCCAGTACTAGTTCTCTGGTATCAATAGTTTGAGGGTCGTGGTGAGTTTGGTCAAGAAAAATGCACACAGAAGTGTTAGAACATGACTTTTCACAGTTTAACCACAGCTGTCAGCACTATTTGATACTGGTTTATAAGCTATAATAGAAAGTGAACTTTATACTAATCTAAAAACTGAAAATAAATGAATTAAAAGTTATCAGTAATTAATATAATGCCTACAAGATGGCTCAGCTGGGAAAGTGCTTGGTACATAAGCCTGGGCCATCTGCATTCAGTACCCCAGAACCCACATAAAGGTAGAAGGAGAGAACGTCTTAAAGTTGTCCTGACTTTCACAGGCACCATGAAGCTCACACCCACATAAATGTCATGTATGCACAGTCATTAATAATAAATAAAATTATTTAAACATATTTAAAATATAAAAATTAATTCAAGAAGTTGTAGAAATCCTGAGTAGAACTATCAAATTTGAAATAATAAAAAGTTGCTGAACTATCAAATTTGAAATAGTGAAAAGATTGCTGAGTGGATGTTACACAGGAACACACCTGTGATAATAGTGAAAAGACTGCTCTAGAGCTGGTCTAGATGTTACACAGGCACACACCTGTGATAATAGTGAAAAGACTGCTCTAGAGCTGGTCTGGATGTTTCACAGGCACACACCTGTGATAATAGTGAAAAGACTGCTCTAGAGCTGGTCTGGATGTTACACAGGCACACACCTGTGATAATAGTGAAAAGACTGCTCTAGAGCTGATCTGGATGTTACACAGGCACACACCTGTGATAATAGTAAAAAGACTGCTCTAGAGCCGCTCTAGATGTTACACAGGAACACACCTGTGATTCTAGCACTAGGCAGGCTGCGGCCAGAGAATCACAGATTTGAGGCCAGCATTGTAAGCATAGTGAGAACTTGTCTCTAACAAACAAATGGCAACAACAAAAGCAGGCCCCACAAACACCAAGGTATGGATCAAATACTGCCCTCCCATGTTTGTGTATGTGTGTATGTATGTGTGTGTTACTAGACAACATGTTAGGCAAGTATTTTCCCACTAAACTGCTTCTCCATCCTCTAATAATCCCTACTTTGTATAAAATTGTTCCAATAGCTAGAGAAAGACCTTTTCAGCTCCTTATTTCCTTTGAAATATCATCTTAATCCTAGGGCTATAAAACTGATTAAATGGAAAAAAATTTGAAATATGAAAGTAGCAAATCTTTGGATAAATATAATACTTCTTGGACATATAGACTTTGGGTTGGGGGACGGGACCTGAGAATACTTAGCATTAGAAACATTTTACTTAATTTATCACATTAATCTCTTAAGAAAAGCCATATGGGCCGGGCAGTGGTACCACACGCCTTTAATCCCTTGGGATTAAACTTGGGAGGCAGAGTCAAGCGGATCTCTGTGAGTTTGAGGCCAGCCTCTGGTCTACAGAGTGAGTTCCAAGACAACCAGAGATATACAGAGAAACCCTGTCTTGAAACATCCCCCACCAAATAAAAGAGATAAAGAAAAGAAAAGCCATATGGAGGTCTGGCTGTTCTTCCAGAAGTCCTGAGTTCATTTCAGTTCCCAGCAACCCCATGGTGGCTCACAACTATCTGTAATGGGATCTGATGTTCTCTTTTGACATGCAGGCATACATGCAAACAGAGTACTCATACCTAAAAAAATGCATAAATAGGTTTTTAAAAATTTTTTTTAAAACACCATTTTAATATATGTATTTGACAGAGTGCAATGCTTATTATTTAAAAGAAAAGCTTAACAAACTAGTACAAAAATTCTTACAGTAATCTAATAAAACATCAGTGAATGTGGCATTTAGTCCTAAAATGTGGTAAATATCCATTGTTTGGCTAAAAATAAGAAATTTTGAGTATTTATTTATTTATTTATTTTTGAGACAGAGTTTCTCTGTATAATAGCCCTGGCTGTCCTGAAACTCTCTCTATAGACCAGGCTGACCTCAGATTCACAGAAATCCACCTGTCTTTGCCTCCCAAGTGCTGGGATTAAAGGAGTGTGCCACCACCGCCTGTTGAGTGTTGTTTTTATAAAGATCCCCTTTACAGTAGCAGTAGAAACTATAGTGACCAACAGTTAAAAAAAATCTAAGATGAGTTAGAGAGATGTTGATAAAACTGTAAATTTTAAGGACTTAAAAAGTCCTAAGTAAATGCATATATATACTAGCTCCGTGACACTTATTCATAGAACCATGCCAATTCTATCCAATTTAATCTATACATTTAATGGAATTGTTTCTATTAAGGTTCAAAGTATAGTACCAAACAAATTTTAAGTATTAAATAGACTTAACCTTGCTAAATATTAAAATGCAGACCTGTCAAGCATAGTCATACAGGCCTATAGTCATAGCACATAAGAGAATAGATAAATCAGGAAGATCAAACATGCAAGGTCAGTATGTACTACATAGCAAGTTTAAAGCCAGCTCAACTGCTTAAAAAGACTCTGTCTAAGAAGAAAGAAAGAATAAAAAAGCATACTATATCATTTGCTTTCGGTCTGTGTCTTTATTAAATTAGAGATGTCTCTTGAAAATATTATTTGATTGATTTTTAAATTCAGCCTAATCTAATGTTTAATATACTAATGGTAAGTGGGGAAATAATGTGTTTTGTTTACCTCTGTGTTCTGGCCCTCTTTCAGTATAGTCAAGTATTTTTCTGGTATTGCATTTTTATCTTCTCTGTTAGCTTTTTTCTTAGCCTGTTTTGTATTTCTATAATAAATTACTTGAAGCTGGGTAATTTGTAAAGAAAATAAACTTATTTAACACATCATTCTGGAGGGCAGACAACATGCTAACATCTGCTTGGCTTGGGTGATGATCTCATAGGTGATAGCATGTAGGGGGGAGAGAGAGATCACAAGGCAAGAGAAGGAAGAGGAGAGCAGGGAGGGACCAGGCCTGTTCACAGAAATGAATCCACTTCTATAAAACCCAACCTACTCTCTGAGGCTAGCATTAATAATCCCTCCAGGAGACCTATTGTGACCTGTTCACCTCCCAGTAGATTTCATCTCTTAAAGGTCCCACTGTCATACAATATATTTATAGTAGAGACTAGAGACCAAACTTCCGGCATCTAAACCAGAGAAGCCTTCTTTCTTTATTTGTTGGTTTTATCATTATTAGTTACTGTACAATCCTAGGATTATGACATGCATCCTTAACATCTTAGTGTGTCTGTATGTCTCTGGTTTTTCAGTGCTGAGATCTAACCCAAGACTTTGTGCATGTGAGGCCAGTACTCCACCACTGAGCTGCATCCTCAGCCCCCTAATCTATTTTGAATTAATATTGTATTACTCATGTTCAGTGTTAAGAACTTTACTAACATGATCTGTAAGTACAATTTTGTTACCTTCTTGCTTTGTTTTATTTTTTATTTTTGGGAAATGTCTTGTATAGCCCAGATTGGTGTTCAGCTTGAGGACAAACTTGAGCTTCTGACCTTCCTACCTCCACCTCCTGAGTATTTGAATTACAGGCGTATGCCACCACCAGGCTTGTATTTGCTACTTCTGCATCATCCCTACTTTCAGTTGCTATTACCTTTAGATCATTCAGTAGACTTGGGTGTTTTCTGTTGTTCTTGTTTTGATGCTGGGGATATCGGCCCCGGGCCTCTTGTATATAAGGCAGGTACTCTATTACTAAGTCACACTTGCAGCCCAGGTCAGTAGTCATTTTGAGAAAATTTTAAGCTATTCTGTTAACAGGGTATTTATCATCTCTCGTGTGTTTCATTCTTTTTCACAGATCTAGATCTAGCCTAGAACCATTTACCGTGATGGTTAGTCTTGATTGGTCTGACAATGCCTCCATTAGTAAACCCCACCTCTGGAGGCCTCGGTGTTTCCTGAGGTGTGGTGTTGTGGTTTTTGCTCTGACTGCTTTTGTTTTTTTCAGCTATTGACTGATGTGACTAAGTAGAATCTTCTATGTGTTTGTTCAACTTAAAGTTCAGAATTTCTTGGAGTTGTGAGTTTATATTTTAGATTTGATGAAAATTTTAGCCATATTTTCTTCATAATTTTTTCTTACATTATTCTTTTTTTCTCCTAAGATACCAATTCCCATTATTCATATTTCAGACTAGTTTGATTTTATTTTATATTCTGATGCTCTGTTCACTTGTTTTTTAAAATTATTTTATCTTTATTTTATGCAAATGGGTGTTTTGTTTGCATGTATCTCTGTACACCACATACATTTAGTGCCCTCAGAGGCCAGAAGAAGGCATCAGACCGTTTGGAACCAGAGTTCGGATGGTAGTTAGGCTGGGAACTGAACCTGGATCCTTTACAAGAGCAACAAGTGCTGGTAACCACTGATCCATCTCTCCAGCTCCCTTCACTTGTGTTTTTTGTTTTAAGATTTATTTTTGTTTATGTCTGTGTTTCTGTGTGTATGCCATATGTGTGTGAGTGCTTGTGGAGACCAGAAAAGAGTGTCAGATCCCCTGAGATGGAGGTAGAGATAGCTCTAAGCCATGTGGGTGCTGGAAACAAAATTGGATCCTCTGGAAGAGCAGCAAGTGCTTTAACTGCTGAGTATCTCTCTTTTTTATGTTAGGCAAGTACTTTGCCATTACATTACACCTTCAGCCCATATTTATGTTCATTGATCTTTACTTTTTTCTGTTTATTTATTTATTGTGTGTTGGTGTGCATGTGTATGCCATGGTTCACACATGGAAGTCAGGACAACTTGCAGAACTGATTCCTCCTTCCACTGTGTGTTCTGGGATTAAAGCTACATCAAGTGTGGCTGGAAGCGCCTTTACTGATTGAGCCATTTGGCCAGTCTCACTGATCTTTGCTTAATGCTAAATTCTATCTGATGTTAAGTCTAGCTACCATTTTTTTCAAAACTTTAGATAACTGTATTTTTCAATTCCTGAATTTCTGTGTTGTTTCTTTTGAGTTTTCATTTGTCTTGTAAAACTCACTTTCTGTTCATCCATTTTGTCCATGTTTTTTCTAAATTAACAGATTTATATATAGTTATTTTTGTATATTCTAATATAAATTAGCACATGGGTAACTCCAGCACTTGAGTCATTGTAGTGATATTTTGTTTGTAATCTAACAAGTAAAGCTTGCCTGAAGATCAAAGTGCAGAGCTAAGCCACTAGTTAGCCATAGAGGCCAGGCAGTGGTGGCACACACCTTTAATCCAGCACTCAGGAGGCAGATCTGAGTTCAAGGTCACCCTAGGCTACACTAGATTGATCCAGTCTCAAAGAGAAACAGCTCATACAAAGGTGATTCCAGCACTTTGGATCACTGTGCCTTTAATCCCAGCACTAGGGAGGTGGAGACAGGAGTGATAAGGCTGGGGGGGGAGAGAGGAATATAAGGCGGAAGGAGACAGGCGCTCAAATATACAGTCTGAGGTTTCATAGAGATAGCATTCAATCTGAAGATTCATGGAGATAGAATCTCGCCCTTTTATTCTGAGCATTGGTAGAAGTAAGAACTATCTAGTGGCTGGCTGCTTTGCTTCTCTGAGCCTTTAACTTTCACCCCTTGTATCTGACTCTGAGTTTTTATTATTAAGGACAATTAGAATTTTGTGCTACATTCATCTATTGAGCTGCTCCTAATCTTACTTGATGCAGTATCTCAGCAGAAGGTGGAGTAAATAGGTAGTCTCCCCCGGGAGAGTTCACATCTTTCACACTTTTCCTTTGGGAGCGGGGGAAGAGACAAGTCGTTAGACCACGTTGCAATTTTAAATGTTCAGTTTGCTTCTGATTTCAAATAACTAAGTAGTAAGTGTAACTTCTCCTTCATTGGGTTTGTCTCTTTTGTACCCCAAACCAAAGAAACCTTCCTTTGCTTTTCAGCTTGCACCAGTTTCCGGTGAAATGTCACAGGCCTTGTTTCTTTGATCTCATCTCAGGTGACCTGCATGGGGGCTGTGCTGCAGCTGTACCTAACTGTACTTAACAGTGCCGCATATGACATTGATAAACTTCACAAACATAACAGGGAAAGAAGCCAGGCACCAACAATCCTGAACTAAAATTCCACATACAAGAAATTTAAACAGAATTAATTCATCGTGTTAGAAATAGCACCACTGTTCCTTGTAGGGAAGGAGCGGTAGGATCAGGAAGGGTAGAGGAAGACTTCTCACAAGCTCTAATACTTCCTTACCCTGATGTGTTTGCTTTGCAAAGCTTTATTGAATATATGCTTATGATTTGGTCCCTTTTTTGTGCATGTTACAGTTGGGTAGGCAACTCTAGTATCAAAACCAAAGCCCAAGCCATAAACCAACCATGGTGAAGCATATCTATAATCCTAGCAGTCAGAAGGTTGAGGCAGGAGGACTAGAATTTGAGCTAATAGTGAGAACCTCTTTCTTTCCTTTTTTTTTGGTTTTTCGAGACAGGGTTTCTCTGTAGCTTTAGAGCCTATTCTGGAACTAGCTCTTGTAGACAAGGCTGGCCTCGAACTCACAGAGATCCACCTGCCTCTGCCTCCCGAGTGCTGGGATTAAAGGTGTGCGCCACCACCGCCTGGCAAGAACCTCTTTCAAAGACAAATTTAAAAGGAAAAATCAAGCATGGATTGGAAGAAGACATTTATAAAGACTCATGAAACAGAATTTGTATCTAGAAAATTATTTAATATTTTCTTCATTATGCATTTGTGTGTGTGCNGCCTCTGCCTCCCGAGTGCTGGGATTAAAGGTGTGCGCCACCACCGCCTGGCAAGAACCTCTTTCAAAGACAAATTTAAAAGGAAAAATCAAGCATGGATTGGAAGAAGACATTTATAAAGACTCATGAAACAGAATTTGTATCTAGAAAATTATTTAATATTTTCTTCATTATGCATTTGTGTGTGTGCATGTACTCGCACATAAAAGTCAGAAGAAGGGATCAGACTCCTTGGAACTGAATTTACAGGTCGTTGTGAGATTTCCATTGTGAGTGCTGGGAACTGAACTCTGGCCCTTAGAACGCTTTCAAAAAGCCCATGTGGTGGCATGTGCTAGTCAATTCAGCACTAGAGAAGAGCCACTGAGAGACCCTCAGAGGAGGTGATGGTGTTCCTGGGGTTGTCTTCTGGCACTCTCACAGGTGCGCACAGCTGTCAGGTCACCATCAGAACAGGTAGGTGAAGCTGAGGATAAGATCTGAGAGAATCTTTCTTTTTTTATCCTCCAGTATCCTCTGTAGTGGAGCTCAACAAGATTTCTTCAGCAGAGATGGGTTTTAGTCTGAGCAGGTGGCTAGTTCAGAGTTTTAAACTAAGCTCATTGCTTTCCTTATTTCGTGTTTCTATCAGAAAATGGTAACTGCTGTTGTTACTGCTCCCTGTGATTTTAGCTATTGGAGAGACAAAAGGAGGGGGTCACATGAGCCTGGGAGTACTTGAGGACAGCAAAACTGTCATCTCAAAAAAGCAACCAAAGCTAGTGTGTCAAATTGTAAATAAGCCTGGTGTGGTGGGTAGGCCTGAAGCCCCAACGCACAGGGAGTAGATGAAAGAGAATCCTGAAGACGAGAGACCTTGTCTCACCTGAAAGAAAAAGTTAAAAATACATCCAGGTGTGGGGGCTAATGCCTGTAATCCTAGCACTTGGGAGACTGAGGCAGGAAGATTACTGTAGGTTCTAGGCCAGCCTGGACTACAGAGTGACCCAGTTTCAAAAACAAAAACTCCAAAGTAAATATTGTTTGATACTTGGATTGGTAAGGGTATAGATACTCACAAAATACCTGTATTTATCCTCTAAATTTTAAAATTTCATAAATACAGCTAGATAACTACAGTAAAAAAATCACCCATTATTTATGTCACCATAGGTTGTTAACTATATAATAACTGAGGGTTTTAATTTTAGAAGCAGAATAATAATGTCAGTTAAAAGTAGTCAAAGACATTTTGTGGAGTATAGAAGTGGGGATCATATTTTATAGGTCATCCCAGGGAGAAGGCAAGAGTTTGCAGCGCAAACACGTGCCAGTTCCTCCCACATTTTGAATAGCTTGGTTGTTAAACTGTGTGCCAGGCTACAGCCTTGCTTTCTCTTGTGTTGAGAGTCAAGAGTTTGCTTTTTTATTGCTGTATTTTTTATCAAATTTTCAGGTTAAACACTTTGAGATGAGGAAGGTTGATCTCTGTTCGAGCACTGAAGGGACTGAAGTGATTCTGGCTACCTCAAGTGATGAGAAGCACCCACCTGAGAATATCATCGATGGGTAAGAGGGGCTCTTCCTTCTGTCCTGCTTCCAGGCTACGGTTAGATCAGGGAGCCCCTCGAGTACTGGGCCTATTTTTATAACAACTGGCACTGTTAAGAAGTTTAATAATTATTTAGTGAGCTAGATGACTTCATAGTGTCTATTTGTGGAGTCATTCTTTGAACTAATTCAACTGTGAGTATTTAAGGTTTTTAACCTTAATAATTCTTAAACTGACCTCTTTGGGCAAACAGGTTCAATTAATTTTTCAGTGCTGGAAATTAGATCCAGGGCCCTCCCAGAGTAGACATGCTCTTCCCTCAGCTTTTTTTTTCTATTTATTTGTGCTTTGGGTTTTCTAAGACAGGGTCTTACTGTATAACCTAGATTTGTCTTAAACTCAAAATTTTCCTGTCTCAGCCTCCAAAGTCCAGGATTAGAGTTGTTCTACCATTAGTAGTTTGCAAATAGGTGTGTATGTGTGCTTTAAATTTTATTCATTTTTATTTGAGGCATACTGATGTTTTGCTTATATGTATGCATATGTACAACGTGTATGCAATGCTCAGTGACAGAAGAGGGTGTCGGATCCCCGGAACTGGAGTTACAGATGTAAGTTAGTGTGAGCTGCTATGTTGGTGCCAGCAACTAAACCCAGATCCTCAGCAAGAGCAGCCAGTGCTCTTAACTGTTGAGCTATTTCTTAGTCCATAAATAGATTTTAAAAGTGGTTTACCAAGACAGCAACTTCATTCTATAGAAGAATAAATTTTAATATCTGGCTTTGGTTTAATTTCAAATTTACATGGAAATAGAACTATATAAACATTGTTACTTCCTATATAATGTTTGCTTACTGGTCTAAACAGCATCTTTGCTGAGCTAAATGCCTCACTTCTTGACTTTCCTGTTGTAGTCAGATTTTCTTGGCCCTCCAGCCACAAGTAACAACTTAGAGACTTAATATTAATTATGAAAGCTTGGCCTTAGCTTAGGCTTTTTCTCACCTAGCTCTTATAACTTAAATTAATGTTTATATTAATCTACATTCTGCCATGTGCATACCTTTCTGCATTCTCCTGTTTCCTCTCTGTATCTCTCTGGTGAATCCACAAGCCTCTACCTCGGTTTTACCTTCCAGTTTCTCTCTCTGTGCCCAGAAGTCTCACCTATTCTCTCCTGCCTAACTATTGACTGTTTAGCTCTTTATTAAACCAATCAGAAGCCGCCTTAGGCAGAGACGCATCTTTACAGTGTAAGACGCATCTTTACAGTGTACACAAGTATTCCGAAGCATCCTGCATTGTGTACTTCATTCCAGGTTCCATTTGGCTAGGACTAGAGCTTATTCTGGCAGAGATAAGTGGTATCCTCAGAACTTTAACACCAAGAAAAAATGACTAATAGAAAACACACCCCTTTTATTTATTTTAAAATTTTACTTTATATGTGGGTGTTTTGCCTGCATGTATGTCTGTGCATTGGATGTGTGCAGTGCCTGGAAAGGCCAGAAGAGGATGTCAGATTCCCTTGACTAGACTCACAGATCATTGTGAGCCACTTTGTGGGTGCTGGGTCTTCTGGAAGAGTAGTCAGTACTCTTAATTGTTGAGCCATCTCTCTAGTCTGAGAACACCTCTTTTAAATAGTTCTGGCTTATTACTCTCCTAAATCCTCTCAGTGTGTATACTTAACCACAATTTGACGGGTGAAATTATATCATTTTAGAGCTGAAAGGATCTTTTAGGTTATCTTTATTTTAGACTTTAGTAAGACAGGCATACACATTAAACACTGGTTTTAATTACTGAAGCAGATCCAGTTGTAAGATGGAACTTTTATAAGTCTCCATAATATATTATGCTTGGACAAGATCTCAGTAATCAGCCTCTTTCTCCAAGGTCAGTTGCTGCTCCTTTCTAGCACCTTTTCCCTCAGGTGAAGTTACTTCATGTCTTTGCTAGGCTCTGGTAGCATTGGTTTAAGTCCCTATTATGGAATTACGTGATTTTATTTTATTTTATTGTAATTGTTTATCTGTAATGTTAGTATCCTCTCTCAGCAGTGAATTCTTGGATATTTACCTGTATTTAGCTTATCTTTGATGCTACTGAGTCTTGAATTGCATGTTGACTAGTTTGTTGATTTAGAACAACAAATATTTGTTAAGCTTGACTAATGTTGGAAAGCTTGAGAGTATAGTTTATATGCATGCATACATATGCTGTGGGATAATGCTCTTGTACATTGTAAAGAATTGTCACTCATATTGGTTTAATAAAACACTGATTGGCCAGTAGCCAGGTGGGAAGTATAGGCAGGGAAACCAGACTAAGAGAATTCTGGGAAGAGGAAAGCAGAGAGAGTCAGTCACCAGCCAGACACAGAGGACACAAGATGAGAATGTGTTACAAGGATTGGGTGCCAATTGTTACAAGGAGAGGGTCCCTTGTTTGTCCCAGCCATCTGGCTAGCTTATACCCGAAATAACCACACAGAAACTATATTCATTAAAATACTGCTTGGCCCATTAGCTCTAGTTTCCCACTGGCTAATTCTTACAT
>LOJH01073542.1:298-10982 GCA_001685095.1 Ellobius talpinus
CCTTCAAATGCTCTCGGATGGATCTTCTGGTACAAGATCAGGGCCCCTTGCTGGCCAGGGACCTCTCAGACAAAAGTCCTAGCTTTCTGCTTGCAGGCTTATTGAAACAAAGGAACTCCTGCCAGGTTGCACTCACCACCCCATCCCAGCCCCAATTCAGGCTGAGCTGGGGGGATCTTCTGGCCCAAAGAAGGGGAGGGGTGCCTGGGAGCAAGCTGGGATGGGATAGGAAGAGAGAGGCAGTAGCTGCGGAGAGAAGCCCCTGCAGAATGACCAGAAAGATTAGGGGTTGAGGAATGTGTGTGCTCCCTTTCTGGGGCTTCTGCCAGCCAGTCAGGAACACACTCACCCCACCGAAGGATCTTCTGGTACAGGATCAGGGCCCCATCTAGGTGTATTGTTGTCAATTAAACATCACTATGTATGAATTCTATTCAGTTCACTTGCATGATGAAGGTGAGAATATGAAAAATCTATACATACCTTGAATTGGTTCCAGGTAACTAAGTTAGAAATAAAGATTACATGAACCAGGAAAGCAATTATAGTTGAACATGTCATAGAGATACATTTGAGTACTAAGAGTTCCATCTTATCCTGTCACTTAATACATAATGTATGCAGAGATATAAAAGACACAGATAACAGACATCTGCAGGAGTTTGCTCTCTACTGTCAAACCTGATAATGGGTGGCAATCTTACTTTACTGTCTCAGAGTCTAGGAAGGTGACTTTGCTCAACCACAGGACACAGAGTTATTGACTGTTATCTCTCATAGTTAGGCTTCCTTGAGACCTTCATGTCCTGCTCTTTTCTTTTTAATATATGTTTAATGGTTTTTAGGACTTTGACGGGCAGTCCCAGCAGTCTCTCTTCCAAGCCAAGGGTCAGTACATCTTCTAGATCTCTGTTAGCTCAGCTTTAATTAGCTCCACAAACAGGTGTTCTTCTGCCCAAAAGGTTGGGTTAAAATGGATTCTTCTTTTCCTGGGGCACAATGTCATCTGCAGCATTTGGAACTCTCAGGGTGAAGCAAAGATTGAGACACAGTGGCTGGCTTATTTGTCCATTCTGCTTCAGCTGGTAAAGTGACTTGATGGATGGCATGATTTAGATTGGAAATCTAGCTTTTCTCCATATGCCACGGCAAGCCTGGGACACTGGCTTTCTGTAACTTTTTTGTTTTCTGTTTGGAGTGCTGCTGCCAGTGGGTACAAGTCATTGCTTATGCGCAAATATTGTCTGTGGTTACATCATATTAAAATATTTGCATTCATTTCAACAAGACCATATTTCTTTGTGCGATGAACAGAAATGAAAGGCATTCTAGTTGTCACACAGTTCTAAATGCTGTAGAGAAACTTGATGCAAATATTATGATATTTTACTGTGTGAAAATTATTGTGATGGTTGAACAATGGATAAATATATAAACATATAAGTTAACATATGTCAATTATACTCTTGTAAAGGGTAGATTTTCTGTTTTTAAAATAGACAATAAAATCTACTTAAGAATGTGACCAAAAGTCATACCTCTCCAGTCTTGTCTAGGGCTCACTTGAAGGACTCTGAGCTCACATCACTGTTTCAGTTTTGTTCAGTGGGCAGTTTATGTATAATTCTTGACTGTAGTTTTACCTAAAGTTTGCTGAGTGTAGTGGATGAGCTATTTATCTTAAAGATCTTACATTAATTCTAACATTACCTTCTTCTACCAGAGAGAGTAGGGTATAAACTCACACACAGTGGCAACAAGAGTTAAATAATTATGTTTATAAAACAATGACAGGTGAAGACAATTACTTGGAAGCACTGGTCAGTACTTAGTAGCAGGAACACAGGCTCTGAATTTCTCTGTAATCATTGTAGGTAAAAATATTGTAGTATAAATGCACGTCAAAAAGGAAGCAAATTTTACATTCAATTTTCCTCTACAAGGAGGTCTGAGAACACAACTTTCAGTACAGTATTACTCACATGTATTGGCATCCTCCACATTCAGGGATGAAGTCTCATGATATTCTTTCTTCACTCTCCTAAAGGTCCACAAATTTATACCTCCATTAAGCCTTACATGTCTGAATATCACTTGATCATTTAGCTTTTTCAGGAGCTTCATTGATGCTTAACTATTACCCCACCATGGTCCTGGAATGTAGGAAGATTTTTTGTTTTTTTTAGAATTTCTACAGTACACACTGATCCAAGACTGTATAGCAGTAAGAGTAATGACAACTGGACACAGAAATGCACAGCTATTTTCATGTTTATTCTAAATTGTAAACGTTAACTTCTTTAAATGAGTTCATCTGAATAAACAATAAACTGATAGGAGAAACCTAAAGAAAGGATTCATCTTTCCTCAAAGAAAACTTGGTCAAATTTAATTTTCTGTATCTTTCCAATATATACTCTTTTCATCATTTCCAGATAAGGTTTAATTTAGGTTAATTCAACTCGTACCTCATATTTTAATTTAAAATCATGCCTATTTCCCATGAGACAAATGGTTCTATAAATTACACAATAGGTACTGTCATGCTGATAGAAATGTCAGTTAAATAAATAATGTGCTATACTTTAGAGGTGGTTGGGAAAGAAGCATCTGTGTTTTGGTGAAAGAAGCAGGAGATCAGGTATAAATGCTTGTGTGAGGTCAGCTGTTTTGAATTTGAGTCTCTCAGGTAGGTCCAGTAGAATATGTGCTAAATCTCTGAAATCTGGGCCATGTAACCAACAATGCTGGGATCTTTCAGACGGGTAACACCTCTGAGATTTTCTCAAGTGGAGAGTGACAAGTAGATTCGCACTTTGTGTTCAAAACACTCCTGTGATATTGGTCAAGTGTACAGGCTGGAGAGATAACTCAGCAGTCAAAATGGTTGCTACACAAGAGAATGGACTGAGGTTCAGATTTCCAGACTCCAAATGCTTCATTGCTGTGAGGATCTGCCTGCTTTTGTAGCTAGAAGGGGGACATGGGGTCTATGGAACAAACATCTTAATGTGATTAGCAAGATCAAACAGTTATGGATTTGAATATGATACCTACCTCAATCACCACAGAGGAAAAGTGTTCTAACATAACTTCTGACATCAGTCTCATGCATTCACATGTGTGCACACCCACATGCACCCTTACTCCTACATATGTGCCAACGCATAGGCAAGCATGCATATACACACATGAAAATGGGCAAAGCAAAAGTACATATGTAAGCTGTTCATGCTGTAAATATAATTCCATAATAATCTTCACTACTGCTATAGTGCTTAACTGTGAGTCATTCCAAGAGTCAATATTAACCTGCATGTCGTGTCATAAAATTGTGGAGCTGTCACTAGGACAAAGTGAGAAGCTGTATGAAAAATATTTTTCAAAGAACTAAACCTGTCTGAGCATCAAACATTAATCCTCCAGGGAGAGACTGGCGAAGAAACATTCATGAGTTCTCAGTTGCTGCCTCAGTGGGCTGTCGTCCATCTAATTCAGAATCCAGAAGGCAGATGACCTGACTGAGATCAGTCTCCTGAAGCTGGAGAACTCAAGGCCACCAAAACAGTTTAAATTTAATTCAAATTATTTAGTTGGTTTTCCGATACAGCGTTTCTGTGTGTAACATCCATGGTTGTACTGAAACTTGCTTTTGTAGACCAGACAAAAGACCTGCTAACCTCTGCCTGCTGCCGAGTGCTGGAATGAAAGCTGTGAGCCACCGCACCTGGCTTAAATTTGGTTTTATTAATTAAAGCATATTTATTGTTTTCTAATGCTGTCGTCCTTGTACATTTTTATTAAAAATCCAGAGTTCCTATTATGAAATTTCTCATTTTATGATGACTTTTTAGTAGGACTCTTCTGTATGATTGCAGCCTGCCAGAAAAGAAGCCAAAACACAAGAATTTTAAATATTTTTTTTTATTTTTCAAGTCACTATCTCTTTACAAAACCCTGGTTTTTACTGGAATTTGCTTTGTAAACCAGACTGCCCTTAAACTCAAAGAGATACACTGCCTCTGCCTTCCAAGTTCTAGAATTAAAGGGGTGAATCACCACCCTTGGCAAAAAGCCAAAACACAAAACCCAATATAGTTACCATGTGTGCAAAAAAATTCTTTTAAAAAGGATATTCTGCTGTGTTAAACTTATAATAACCTAATGGTATGAATGTAGCAGATAGCACATGTAATCTGCATTCAGAAATAAGAGGATAAAGACAGGTTGACTGACCTCAGTAATGTCCAGATAATGATAAAAATACAAACTCTCAGGTCAGTTTTCCTTTGGTGAACTCAGCATTCAAAGCTTGTGGATTCTCAGCCCTCCCACCAAGGTCTCTGCATTCCTTTCAAATTTCTAAGTAGTCTCCTGCCATCTGAGGTTTTGATCTCTGACACTTATTAGTGATGTTTCTTCATTTTGTGCCGACCCAGCAACCCAGCTGCTGGCCTGAGTGGTGTGCTTTTCAGTAAAAAGCCATTGTCACTGTCCAAGCGCAAAGGTCAAAGACATGCCTACATGTAGTCCCCCTAGGGGTTCCATCATCCATTATTCTATGATTACAGCTCAGAAGCTGAGGTTACCTTCTAGAACAATTACCCCCATCTCAACAGGTATATCCAATCTAACAATCCAATGCCACATTTTCTTAAAGGAATGTCTACCTTAGTTCTCCTTTCCCTTTGCTTTCTCTGTGACATACAAAACCTTCCTCTACCAATCTTGGGATGCTTTATTATCTGTTGCTTTGGGGGTTTTATTACCTACTATGTAGCCTAAGTGCCTTGGTGCTCTAGAAAACAAAGAAGAAAGCAACAGTAAAAGTGAATAATTCGCATAAAAGACAGTTATTTTTTGTTCAAAATAAAACAAATTTGCTTCAAGTTCAGTATCTATTGAGTAATCAGAGTCTGTATTGCTTCGAGATTCACCTAATGGGGCAGAAGTTATCCAGTCTCCAAAGAGTTGAGAGAGAATCCTAACTCAACTCCTGGAGACAGAAAAATAATAGATCACAGAGAAATAATTTTTGTTCTTTCTTTAGTGTGGTATCAAAAGTCCCTTTACATATTGTTGAAACTAGATCTTCGAAAAATTTCTCTATCTGTGATTAATATTTCAAACTAGATTTCATCAGAAAAATCTGGTTTTATATATGATGTTAGAAGACTTTTGCATATATCTCTTATGGAATATATTGTTTTTCCATCCCTCAAAGCACCTTTACCACACTTGTGTCTTGACTTGGAAAGATTGTTAAAAAGACAGTCATATTCCCAGTCTTATATTAGAACTATATAATCTACCATAATTAATGAGATTCTCATAATATAAGATAATATGAGAGGCTCAAAACTTTTAGTGTGACTCTGTAGCGGTGTTTTATCCAATGCTATTTTGTTTTGAACAGAACATAAAAATGAATGGATGGTGATCAGCACTCAGAATGGAGAAATTAGTTAACATTTGAAAGCAAGATCTGTATCGTGCACGAAATAATATGGTTTATTGTAAAACAAAATGTCTGTCTTGTTGAACCGAACTCTCTAAGTAGATATCTCTGGAGCCCTTTGATTGCCAGAGATGAGGCCCATAAACATCCATTAATATAATATTGTAGGAAAATTTTCCCTTTTCCAAAAACACTGCAGTTTCTATAGAAAAATATTTTCTGTATCAGAGAGATAAATCCTAATATTTGAAGCAATTAAAGGCAGAAGAAAGACAATAGTTTTTAGATGTTATCTCTGCATGGGGGTTAGAGGAAAGGGGGTAGAGGAGCCCCACAAGGAATGAGCAGTTTTATTATCATCAGGATAAAGAAAGGAGACTGGTAGGTGCTTTTTCTTCAACCCTTTTTGCTCTTCTTTCAGTTTTCTGATCTGAGTTTAATCTAAACCTACCCGTAAATTCATACACATTGAAAAAATTGTTGTATGACTTAAAGAGTCTGTGGAGATAGCCAATGTCTACACCCCAGAAGTAGCATGTGAAAATTTCAAATCTTTTGTGATAGTAAGGAGATCCACTGAAACACAGAAAACAGAGGTTGGCTTGTTTGTGGCATGACAAGGGCATAGAGATTCTGTTTTGGCAAAATATGGAAGGTCTTTTCATTATTTGGCCCAATGGCTCCCAGGTAATCCAAATAAAGGAGGAGAATCTTCACAATGGAATTTTGTGAGGTTAACAGCCTCACTAAATCTGAGTAAATGCTAGTCACACCACATACACCATAGAGTTGAATTGGAGCCCGTGCTTTCAACTAGGATCCACTGACCATCCCATGCTTCCAGGCCTACCTTATGTGTCCATGGTAGTAAAAGTCAGTGTAGCAAGCTGTTCAAAGCAGGGGAGGTGGCACCAAGTAGGTATAGATCATCGCATCTGCTCCATACTTGTGTTTTGAAGAAGACAATCTAGAAGGAACAAAAAGAAGTGTGGTGGCTGTTAGATGCTCCTGTGTACAGTGCAGGCAAATGTTACAGAAGGGGAATAGAGTTTACAACAGTGCACTGAGATGCAGGATATTCATGGAAGCGCTCACTGAGAAGAAATGATGCACGTAAAGACATGAGGGAGGTTTACAGCAAGTAGTAGAGACAATAATGGGAGAGAGGATGGGGAGTCAGGAAGGCAGACTAGAATGGCAAAACATCTGCCTCATGTTAAATTTGAGACGCTCAGTAAAGCTCAAGAGCTGCAATGGAGAATGTAGATAGTGGTTTTGATTCCTCAGGTGGGCTGGACTGGAAACAAAATCTGAACTATATGCAAGGTTGAATGCCATACCTTATCATTCACATTGTTTCTATAAACTCAGAATGTGATATTATTTAGAAAAGTGGTCATTGCAGATATGTTTAATTAATTATGGAGTGGGACAGTCTCTTATTTCTACAGTTCATCTGCGTTAATAGGAAGCAGAGTGGCTGGTTGTAGATAGAGTGCTGCATGGTCCACAACACAGATGCGGAGTGATGGGTATACAAGGCAAAGAAAACATGGCAATATGCCTTTGGCACATAGTGGACCCTGCAAACACCTTGGCTATAAACAGTTTCTACACCTTCAAACCATATGATATAGGATATTATGATGATGCACCTCTGGAAAATAACAAATTAGTTGCTAAGAAATAATAATCATTTTTATTAAAAAAAAAGTAGGTAAACCCAGTGTTTTGGGAAACACATGACACAGAGACAGGAAGATCACAAATCTGAGGCCAGACAGGGCACCATACTACTGCCTGTCTCACAAACAAATAAACCAACAAAGAAAAAATCTGCACCAATCTTCCAAAGAGTCAATGTAACCAGACAAAATATATGGGGCTCAGTGTTTGAATTCTAGGAAAGAATTTTTGCCAAAGGTCAGAGAAAGTAGAGATGAGAGGAGCCAAGTGAGCAGTGCAAACTAAGCTGGCGGGCTCCTTCCCCCACTGTGAACAGCTGGAGTAGGTGAAGCTTGTTAGAAAAGTAGTTGCTAACACCCTCTACAGGCACAGCAAGTGCTCTCAACCACTGAGCCATCTTCCAAGGCCATAGCTAATTTTGTAAACAGATGTTTTACTGAATAACCAATTGATGTGCTGTTCCCTGCAGAAGACAGTTTCTCCTACTCTCAAAGTTCCTTAGCCGATTGTAGTCCTTCGTGTGAGATCGGAGTGAGTCTCTTAGGCTCTCCTCTGTCTAGTTTGGAAAGTCTATTATTGTCCTTGTTCAGCTCATGTTTGGGAAATCATGTTGGTGATGTTATGTGTGTAGCTTCTGACATTCTTAGAAGAAACAGTATCACAGACAACTGGCTGATCAGTTAGGTCTTACACCCCTCCTCTCCCTTAAAACATATATTTGAGTAACATGATTCAGACTGAACAGTCTGTACATATATATATATATATATATATATGCATGATAATAATTTTTAAAAGAATGAATTTGAAAGAGCAAGGTGGAGTATATGAGAGGGTTGGATGAAGGAAAGGGAGGGGGAAATGATGTAATTATATTGCAATCTCAAAAATAAATGAAAAAGCACAAAAATAATGTCATTGTTAACTACAAGCAAAAAATAAGCATTATTTTATTTTGTGTATGTGTGTGCTTGTATCTGTGTATGTGTTCCTGAAACTATAAGAGAATATGTGTATGTGTGGGAGGGGTGACTATGAAAGCCAGAAGAGGTCATAAAATTCCCTGAAGCTGGAGCTTCAGGCTGTTGTGAATTGCCCAACCTGAGTGCAGCATTTAAGCTCCCATCCTACTGATGAAGAAGCAAGCGTTCTTAACCTCTGAGCAATCTCTCCAATCTCTGTGTTAGTTAATGTTGACTGCAGACTTGTAGGAATTTTTAATCACCATAGAAAACAAATCTCTGGACATTTCTGTGAGGGACCATGTAGACTAAGAACTCAAGTAAATCCTTCTTTACTTAACTTGTTATTGTCAGGTTTAATTGCAACACAATACAAGCAAGTTACCCACAAGTGAAGCTGGAGATGCTGCTGCTCTCATGGAAATAAAACCTTAACTCAGGCAAAATCAAATGTTCATAACTGGCTGCTGCCTTACCATCAAATACAGAGAGTTGAGAGAATGTCTTGAAAGATCTCTCTTTTTAAGGTTGCATTTTTAAATTATAAACTGTTTGGCCTATTATCTCAGGCTTATTATTAAGTAGCTCTTACAGCTTAAATGTAATTCTTTTTTAATTTTATTTTTATTTTATTTTTAAAAATAAAACAAATTATCTTTTTTTTCATTTTATATGCCACTCCCTCCTCTCCTCCCATTATCTCCTCCTAAACAGCAACCCCACCCCCATCCATTCCACCAAGAGGGTAAGGCACATTGCTTTGGGGAAGGTCCGAAGCCTTCCCTACTATATCTAGTCTGAGCAAGGTATCCATCCAAGGAGAATAGGTTCCAACAAAGCCAGTAGAAGCAGTCGGGATAAATCCTGGTTCCTGCCAGTGACCCTGCAGGCCACCCTAGCCATTCAACTGTCAATCCCATTCAGAGGGACTAGTCTGAACCTACACTGTTTCCTTCCCTGTTCTGCTGGAGGTGGTGAGCTCCTATTAGCTCAGGTAAACTGTTTCAGTGGGTGTCGCCATCATGTTCTTGATGTCTTTACTCATATTCTGACTCCTCCAACTGTTCAATAGGACTTTCTGAGCTCAGTATAGTTCTCTGATGCAGGTCTCTATCTCTGTTTCCATCAGTTGCTGGATGAAGGTTCTATGGTGATATTTAAGAAATTCATCAGTCTGACTACAGGGCAAGACCAGTTCAGGCACCCTATCCTCTATTGCTTAGGGTCGTAACTGGGGTCACCCTTGTGGATTCCTGGAAATTTCTCCAATGTCAGGTTTCTTGCTAGCCCCATAATGGCTTTCCCAATCAAAATATCTCCTTCCTTGCTCTCATCTCTGTCCTTCCCCCATCTTGACTATCCCATTCCCTCAAGTTCTCCTTCCCCNGCTGGATGAAGGTTCTATGGTGATATTTAAGAAATTCATCAGTCTGACTACAGGGCAAGACCAGTTCAGGCACCCTATCCTCTATTGCTTAGGGTCGTAACTGGGGTCACCCTTGTGGATTCCTGGAAATTTCTCCAATGTCAGGTTTCTTGCTAGCCCCATAATGGCTTTCCCAATCAAAATATCTCCTTCCTTGCTCTCATCTCTGTCCTTCCCCCATCTTGACTATCCCATTCCCTCAAGTTCTCCTTCCCCTTCCCCTTCTTCCTTCATCTTCCTCTTCCATCATCTCTACTCTCCCCAACCCCATGCTCCCAATTTTGTCAAGCAATCCTATCTATTTTCCCTTTCCTGGTTCATCTATGCATGTATGTTTTAGGGTTCACCTTGTTACTTACCTTCTCTAGAATCGTGAATTACTGGCTCAATATCTTTTGATTAACAGCTACTTTCCACTTATGAGTGAATATGTACCATGTTCATCTTTCTGGGTCTGGGTTACCTAACTCAAGATGTTTTTTTTCTAGTTCTATCCATTTGCATGCAAATTTCAATGTTAATGTTTTTATCGCTGAATAGTATGCTAGTGTAAATGTGCCACATTTTCTTTATCCATTCTTTGGTTAAAGAACATCAAGGTTGTTTCCAGGTTCTGGCCTTTACAAATAATGCTGCTAGGAACATAGATGAACAAATATCCTTGAAGTGTGATTGAGCATCTTTTGTGTGTATGTCCAAGAGTGGTATTGTGGGGTCTGTACCCCAATTTTTAATTGGAATATTAGGAATTTTGATGTCAAGTTTGTTGAGTTCTTTATATATTTTGGAGATCAGTCCTCAGTCTAATGTGAGGTTAGTGAAGATCTTTTTCAATTCAGTAGGCTGCCTTTTTGCGTTATTGGCAGTGTCCTTGCTTTATAGAAGTTTCTCAGTTTTAGGAGGTCCCTTTTATTTTTTGTTGTTCTCAGTGTCTGTGTTACTGGTGTTATATTTAGTAAGTAGTCTCCTGTGCCCATGCATTGAAGGCTACTTCCCACTTTCTCTTTTATCAGGTTCAGTGTGGTAGAATTTATATTGAGGTCTTTAATCCATTTGGACTTGAGTTTTGTGCATTGGGATAGATATGAATCTATTTTTATTCTTCCACATGTTGACATCCAGTTATGCCAGCACCATTTGTTGAAGATGCTT
>LOJH01073600.1:2312-13279 GCA_001685095.1 Ellobius talpinus
GAGAGAGAGAGAGAGAGAGAGAGAGAGAGAGAGAGAATCTGAATGAATGCATTTAATGTTCCTCACATGTTTGTGCTTTTAGGATTTAACTCTTGGGACTGGATATTCTATCCAAGGTCTCATCCCTGAAGAAAATCAATTCTCCATCTCTCAGCAGCAATTGGTTGATTGTAGCTCTTCATCCAAGGGCAGTGTCTTGTGAAATTTCCCAAATCCACATTCAAAATTATGCTCAATTAATTTTAGTAAATTTAGAGACTTATGCAACTGTTGACAGAGGTTTCTGTCCCTCCCAGTCCCTCAGCCATTCATTCCCAAAGAAACACACAGAGGCCTACATTAATTATAAACTTATTGGCCTATCAGCTCAGGCTTCTTATTAACTAACTCTTACATCTTAAGTTAACCCATAATTCTTGTTCATGTTAGCCATGTGGCTAGGTACCTTTTATCATTGAGGCATTCTAATTTTGCTTCCTTTACAACTGCAGACTGAGCCTTTCCTCTTCCCAGAATTCACCTATTCTGAACACCCCACCTATATTTCCTGCCTGGCTGTCATCCAATCAGCATCTTATTAAGCCAATACAAGTGACAAATCTTTACAGGGTACAAGACCATCGTCCCACAGTATGCAATGATATCATAGTCTAATTTGATAGCACTTCCAGTATGCAAAAAGGACCTCTACAATCTCTTTCTATCCCAACTCTAGGAAATCATTAATCTATCTTATATCTGCAGACTTTTGCAGTTGGCAGATATTTCAAATGAATGGAGTCATCAATCAATATTCTGTCTTTTGATTTGGTCTTCTGTTTTGGTGCAGTCTTCCCTCATTCTATTGTTCTATTTAGCTTATCCTTCCATCAGTTCTTGGACATTTGGATTGTTCCTCTTCATTGGCTATTATGAAGCTTCCATATCAATATTTGATATACACTCTCATTTCTCTTGGGTACATATCTAGGTTAGGGGCTACTGAGTTGTGTGGTAAGAAATACTGAACATGTCTACCACTTAGAAGAAGTTTCTAACCTCTACGTTTCTAACTTAGAAGGTACTCAAGCATTGCATCATCCTGTTTATTTTTCTCTGTATCTTTGACATCATTAATATTTTAAACTTGTATTTTTGAATATCATCATTTTGTCACAATATTACAATAACTTGTCATGGAAATGTATATTACCATGACAAAATTTTTAAAAATTTGTCACCTTTCTCTGAGTTATAACTTTTATAAACCATGAGAATTTGTCTCCATTTTTGGCAACTAAACAACATACCTAAAACTTTGCACTTTAAAGACTCCATCAATATGTAGGGATTGAATCTTCGGAGAAATAAAATTGGGTTTATGCTATTATTAATGTTTATATATAGTTATTAATACTAAAATATAAGTCAGCTTCTCAATGATATGACATAATCTTCAAGTTGATTGATTTCTTAAAATTCACAGTGGCAAAAAGGTCTTACTACACTGTATTAGGACATCCTTAAATTATCAAGGGAATAATGGTTTTAAGTGTGCATGTATAAGCCCATATATGCAGGTTCTATTTCCATTAGTGATTCTTAAAATATGTTGAAAAAGTTCACATTGTGAGAAAGGAAGACACATTATCATGTCTACTGATAAAAAAAATGCACAGTGGATAAGTACTGTTCACCTTTGGTGTGTTTGTTATTACCCTGCAGAGGGAGTAAGAAAGTAAAGCTTAAAGAAGTCTTAGGAAATTTCAGAGTCACTGATCCTTGCTGGTAGTTCAGTGAGCATCCTTAGAGTTTTAGGGGATAGCCTGCATTCAGGAACATTTCAATCTGTGCACCTGGGAACCCCAGGAGTGTAGTTCAAGAGCACTCATATCAGACTGGAAAATAGAACAACCTGGAAACCCAGAGGCATATAAAAGTCAGTAATATAAAATATTTCCAAAATGTTCAAGTTCTGGTAGAATCGCATACTGATAACGTAAGAAAATGGTTGATGATGCTATTTGTACATTTACTGAAAGAAAGAAAATAAAAGTCTGTCCATCTTTAATTCAAAGGCAGGAAGAAGAAAATACAAGCCAGAGTAAAGAAATAAAAAATTAATGTGTTAACTTCTCATATCTCATTCCAAAATTACCAAAAAGGTTGGGTTGGTAAATTTAAAGAAAAAGACTTAGAGGCATAAAAATGGATTCATGTCAACTTTGAATTGTCAGATAAAGCAATACAAACTATTCAGTAGATAATTGTCTATTATGTTCTTTATGGTTTTTATATTTTCAAGGTAACATTATTAATACTTACTGGCAAAAACTTTATTATTACAATTTTCAGTCCCAGTTTGCAAAAATATCAAAGAAAGAAACATAACAGTGACAATTCTTTACTTTCCATGAAAATTATTCAACATTTGCACAACCCACATAACCTAGTCTGAGAGGATCACTACTCTATTTGTCATGACAAGTAAAATATTTTCCTGATGTGGCCCTTAAAACAGTAACTCACTGGACAAGACCTTAGGGACCTAGATATGTGTTTAGGAGCTTGCCAGACTTACTTTGGGCTTGTCAATAAACAGACTGCAGGGGGACTAACTTTTCATAATAGAACCACAGTGTCTGGGAGAATCTCATCAAAATGTGAATGTAAAAGACTATTGGGATCCTGAAATGGAACAAAATAAGATTGTTATAAAAAGTTGTAAAAAAACTGTTGTTTGCTCAGCAATTCTGTGCCTGTCCTTATCCTAAGTTTCATTTGGTTAAAACACTGCAGCTGTGTTGGATTCTGCATTTTTACAAAGAATCAGAAGTATATGGATTTGTTAACTTATTAATGCTTATGTTCCCTTTTGAGATTATATTATAACTATACCATTTCTCCTCATTTTCCTTCCTCCAAACTCTCCCATTAACTCCTCCATGCTCTCCTTAAAATTTATGGTATCTATTATCAGTAAATGTTATTGCATGCATAAATGTATATGTATATACATACATATTCCTAAATGTAACCTGGTCAGTAGACATAAAATACTCCTATATTTCCTGGGCTGACTATTTGGCACCTGATAACAAATTGATGTGCACTTCCCAGGGGAAGACCACTTTTCCTGCTCCCAGAGTTCTTCAGTTGCTAACAGTGTTTTTTGTAGGATTGAGGCATTAGTAAAATTTTTCCTTTCTACTTTGGCATGTCCATAGGCATATCCTTGCTCAGCTCACATTTGGGCACTTATGTTGGTGAGACTTTATGAAATTCCATAATGAAATTATTAGGAGAAAAAAATCTCATAACAAACTCCCTGATCCTCCTGGTCTTACAATTTCTCTGCCCCCTTTTTCACAATGTTCCCTGAGCCTTATGTGTGGGAATTTTTTGTTTCCTTGTTTGTTTGTTTGTTTGTTTGTTTGAGACAGGGTTTCTCTGTAGCTTTGAAGCCTGTCTTGGAACACACTCTGTAGACCAGGCTGGCCTTGAACTCACATAGATTTTCCTGCCTCTGCCTCCTGAGTGCTGGGATACTATGTGTGTGGTACTATGACCAGGCAGGGAATATTTTAAATAAGTACCCAAGGGACTGGGCTCCACAAGTCTACTTTCTCATTGATTGTTGTTTGTCTTTATGGTCTTTGTTGCAAAGAGAACTTTCCTTGATGAGAGGTTAAAACAAACGTATCTGTGGACATGAGGACAAATGTTTTAGATCATTAGTAGAAATGGTGCCGGCTTAGTAAATTAGAGGCTGTAGATTCTCCTCCAATAACCATAATTTCATTAGCACAGAGTAGTTAGCTATGTTTCCAGTATCAGGCATAGTATTCTTCTTATTGAGTGAATCATAAATTCATTTAGAAAAGTTTTGAATACTTATATTCTTAACCACTGACCAGCACGAAACAAGGTAAAACAGCAATTTAAAAAATTAAAATCTAGAACAGATTGATTCAATTTTCATGGGTGTGTAAGCAAACAGGAAGGCTCAGAAAACAGTTTTAGGAAGAGAATGTGCTTACTCCCATGGTTTACTGTGAAAGGATAGTTCCTGACTGAAATGAATATGTAATAGGGGATTTTTAGAAGTTTAATCTCCAAAAGGTGAATAGAGTTATACAGAGTAAAAATCAAGACAGAAACAAATTATCAGTTAGACTAAATGAGAGAATAATATTAGTGTTTATTCTGTCCATTGTACTTTGACACATATCCTATGCCTATTATTGGCAGTCCTCACTAGGAACTTTGGAAGCCCCTATCTCCCTCAGTCAGATTGAACAGAAGTGGACAATGATATCCAAATAACTGATGGAGCTGCTCTCAGAATCAGTAAATGAGAGAGAGTAAGAGGTGGTTGTGAATGAAGTCAGCTTGGGAATGATGTCAGGCAAAGCTCCATCAGAAGGTTACTTTGGGTGACCTATTGGAACAGTCTTTAACATCAGCCTCAGCAAAAATAAAGGAGCCAGCTGGCCTCCCATATCCCCTCACCCATCACTCATAAGTACAGTGATCCAGAGGAGAGGTTGGTAAAGCTGTGAGGAAACAGAACTCACTGAAAAGAAACTATGAACTTGTTCATGTGTATTTGGCTCCCAAGCTCAATGTACTCCCAATGCTATCTGGTCCCCTTCAAGTCTCTTTCAACCTTAGATGATGGTCACTCTAAGATCACAAACATTCCCAATACTCCCCATGAATGCTTAAAAATAAAAGTACTATCAGATTACATACTGACAAGAGTCCTTACAGTCCCCATGCTTATTGCTTAGCTCCACATGTGCCGGCCTTTGCTAAGATCAGCAGTTTCCATCATCCAAAACACCAAGGACTCTGTTATACAAACCAGAACATCCAGAAGTTCTACTTGGCTTCACAGTGTTGTGTAATGAGCTATTCATGAACAGACAGCCTCAGACTTCAAGAACCTTAAAAGATTACCCAGAAAAGAGTATATGAGAGAAGTAACAACTTAGAGATAAGATCTGTAAAGTCTAGTATTTCAGATTAGAAAACACATGCCATTTTGGAAAAAAGGTAGCTACCTTTCCAGATAATTTTGCTGTTTTTTTTAAATGTGCAGTTTGTTCCTGTCCAAATAAACTCAAATCCTGTAACTTGACCAAGGTTCTTTGTCCTCTCACAAAAGAAATGGTTGGCAACTATGTGGGTTATTTTGCTTCTACATTTCCTGGGGTTACATCTCAATTTGCATCCTTTATCTTTAGGCAACATGGATCTGTTCATTTATTTATGTCTTCATAAATGTACAACCTCAGGTCGTATTTATCTAGTCATTGAAAGTCTATAAAACAGTAATGTGAAATGTGAAATATTCAGTGGTTCCAAGGAAAAGGAAATTCCGAACTTGTCCTTATTTCCATAAGTCCAATCATGAATGTCACTAAATATTATAAGCTTGATAATCATACATAAATAATGATTGAATTCCTAATGAGGGATTAAGCTAAAATTGCTTCAAGAGCATAAATATCCAAGCCAATATTTCATAAAACCTTGACTTAGATTGCAATTTTCCTTGTCATTTTCTTCATCAAAGAAGATTTACATGTCCTATGATAGCACTAACCTTTTCAAAGAACAGCAAGTACACTTCATATAGTTAAGTAATTATGGATTATGGCTCTGAAGTTATGGTATCTAAAATATCTGAGAAAATGTGTAAAAATAAGATAACTCAAATGACAGAAGAAAGTGACTTTATTTCATTCTCAACCCCTTACAAGAACTCAGCAATTTTGCAATATCTGAGACTTTTAACTGAGTGATTCTAATTTCATTTTGATAAAGGCACAATTATAAGGACATTGAATTACAAAAACACACTTGCACTTCATTCTGTAGGAAGGAATCCACACACACCCCAACACACACAAGGTTAATGGTTTGGTTGCTTTCATTAACCTTTAATCTAGATGTCACTCAAGTGACTAGCTCCAGAGTAATTTAAGAATTGGTATTTGCAAACCCTCTCCTGCTACAAAATGGATAAGRAAATGAGAAAATTATCAATAACTTAAACCTCAAAGACAAGACTAACCACCTGGCMAGAAGGGTAGGGCTAAACCTTCATATGTGTGACTGCCTTAGCCTGTCTCCCTAAAGAATCTGCTAGTTAAAGATGCCAAAGAAGATATATGTTTTGTACAATAATGCACAATTTTGTCAGAGTGCTCGTCTCTGAATATACTAGAGCTTAAAGATTCACTTCCTGGTTTTTTGCCTATGTGATGGGCAACAAGACCACTCACGTTTAACATACTAGATCATGAAAGGGATTATAAGGCATTTACCTGAGTACCTACTAGATGCCAAGAATAAAGTGTCTCATTAGTAATGTTGTTTAAGAGTTTAGAAGGAAGTGCACACTCCTCCATGGTGATTCTCACTCATTAAATTGTTTGACAAAAATTCACCAGGTATTATATCTGATACTAAAGCAGGTGAGAAGCAGAATCATCAAAGTTATTGAATCATGTGAGGAGAAATGAAGAGGTAGAAAGGGAGGAAAAGAGTGAAGGAAAGTGAGATACAGTGTTAAAAACTCTTTAATGGAGGTTCTTTTGGCACAGAAGGATGATTACCACTCAATAATTCAACACCTGGACTGAGGAAAGAGATAGAACCCAGTTTCTTAGACATTTGAGACAGTTGAGAAAGCATGTGCACAGAAATAGAAACACAAAAATATAATTATGGTATTGAATAACATCAGAAAATGTACAAAATTGGATAACAACTATAGTAGAAAGTGATTTTATTCTATTCTCTAGTCTTGATATTCTTGTAGTTTCATCTTGCCTGGAGGTTGCCACATGGCCAAACATCAGTATGGCTCAGTTCATGATTCTGTGCTTTTGAGGAATCTATTTCATGTGGAACTGACAACCATTGTAAGTATTTAATATGCACTTTCTTATATAAGTTGGTGTTCAGGGTGTAGTGAGATTTTTCATTTGTTTTCAGTACTTAGGATCAAAATAGATCTTGTGTATACTAGACAAGGGTTCTTCCTTTGAGTTATATCTCTTACTTCATCTGCAACTTTAGAAGAGGATCACAAATATATTATAGTAGAGTTGTTTATGAAAGAAAAACAAAAGAATGTTGATTTGAGAAATATACAAAGATAAAAAAGTGAATAAAAATCTCCACTAAGCTCAAATGTATTTCCAAAACATCCCCTGAATTCACACTTGGCAGTTAGTACTATAATTCATTACATTATTAAGATTTTTAAGCAACTATACCTCCTTATGAAGTTTATAACAAATATTAATTTTGTAATAATAAGTTAAAGAACTTGAGTAAGCCAAACAGCTAGAACACATCAAAGCCAAGAGAAAATCTTAAAGATAGCTAGAAATTTTTTATGAAGTATATTTCAGAACAATAAAATAATTGATTCAATATAGGAGTTGATATGGGAGAAATGGCCTTAGTAGTCATCTTCCCTTTGCCTGAAATACAAAGGTATATGCTGATATCTCATTTGTACAAATAAAACATGATTGAAGATTGGAGGGTTGAGTTAGCCACTAGCTAACCATAGAGGTCTGTACAGACAGACAGGAGGCGATATGACTGGGTGGAGAGAGAAATTGATAAGTTGGGTGGAAACAGGAACTCAGTTTCTTTATGGCTGGGAAGTTGAGAGGTACGGTTGCTGGTGGTTTTGCTTCTTCCTCTCTCTGATCTTTCAGCATTTTCCCCAATATATGACTCCAGACCTTTATAATTAAGACCTATTTGAACTTGTACTACAAAGGTTGCATGGCATGGCAACATCATTATGTTTAGGAAGACAACTTAAATTCTGACAGTATGAATTCCCTCACATATCCTGTTTATCGAGTAAGAATAACCAGTAGTCCCAGACTGTGAATTAGCAAGAAGTACAAATCTGCCAGAAAGCAAGGCCTATCTTGGTAGTTACCACCTCTATCTCCTTTATGACTGTGTCCTCATTTGAGAACAAAGAGTGAGGCATCACATAAAAATTCTTCCACACATGTAAGAGATCCATAAACTGAAGGAAACATTTCAACCATTATGTGAAAAAGGTGAAAATTATTCTAACAAATAGCAGTATAACAGAATGCCAAGTACCCATTATTAGAATAACTTATATTTCACATCCTTCTTATAGTGTATATCCCACACTCTGCACAGAATTAAAAGCTTCAAAAAGGAGTATGTGAGATAAATTAGATAGACACCATGATATCATCAAAAGAAATAAGTGTAAAACCTCTAACATTAATGCATATATCACATACATTACATATGTGTATACTGTGTAGAGAGGGAGGGTAGTTGGAATCACTATACTTTTCAAATTGATAATTTATATAAAAGTGATTAAGGAAAAAAAACTTGGCAAGCATTACTGAGATTCAGCCTTGAAAGGAGCATAAGGAGCATCAAATACAGAATTTCCAAATTGAGTTTGATGAGAGAACTGAGCAAGGTGTCCTTTTCCATGAAGAAGTGACAAAAATTGGATTGTACAAAGGGCAATACAAAGTTAAACATTTTCTTGGGTGAGCTCTGTTTGCTAAAAACAAACAGAGGCATGATTCTTTTATGAGAAGGTTTCCTGACTCAGCAGTAGAAAGATGTGCTTCCAGCATGAATTCTGGCTCTTTCAGGAAGCTGAGAATTTAAATGGGGTTTGTGAACAGCTTGCTACAACTTGCTTAATGGAAACATAGACCCATTGTGTGCCTGAAAATGGGGTTGTGAACATTGCTCATGCTAAACAGACCTCTGCCCTGCCATGTTGGACTAGGCAGAGTCAAAAGGCAAAGCAGCCTTAGAAGCACTTAGCATTTTAAGAAACACTCTTGGATAAAAAAGAGTTACAGATACACAACAGGACAGATTCAGACATAAAAGAACTCTAAACAAGTCACAGTGTTTATAAAAAATGTACATAAGCTTGGGAGAGAGAAGAAAAGGAGTAAAGAGACAATAAATGTAATAGAAAAGAATACAGATAGTCATAGATTAAAGGAGTAAGGATAACAAAATAAATACTAAAAAGGAATAGAGTAAAAAATAAGTCACATAAAGATGGAAAAGACACAGAGAATCTGTATTAAGTATACTATTGTGATTTCTTTAAATTTTTGACTGTGAAGGGGCTAAGAATAGAGAGACATTTCATTGTATGGCTGTTAAGATAAACCAGCACAATGATATCTTGACTTCAGAATTTGGGTCTAAGGATATGTTGCTTTGGAAAAGAGGTTCTTCTTTTTTTCCCATGGAAGATGAGAACCTCTGGAATCCTTCCAGAATAATATGGTTTGATGGACCAAGACTACCGAAAGGTCTCCGTGAAAACCCCCCAAAAGAAAATACTTTGCCCAATAAAGAGCAAAAAGCAGACTGGAGAGAACTACGACCATATTCCCAAATATTGTTTGTAAATGTTTCTTTACATTTAAAGAGGGATATGNACTTCAGAATTTGGGTCTAAGGATATGTTGCTTTGGAAAAGAGGTTCTTCTTTTTTTCCCATGGAAGATGAGAACCTCTGGAATCCTTCCAGAATAATATGGTTTGATGGACCAAGACTACCGAAAGGTCTCCGTGAAAACCCCCCAAAAGAAAATACTTTGCCCAATAAAGAGCAAAAAGCAGACTGGAGAGAACTACGACCATATTCCCAAATATTGTTTGTAAATGTTTCTTTACATTTAAAGAGGGATATGCCATAGATATTTGCTTTGATATGGATCTTGGTTTATTGATACAAATTTAAGGTCAATTTTGTTATATGTATTTCTGGTCTTGATTAAGGTATTGTGTTTGTCTAGTTAATTTAAAATGTAATGTATAATTAAGAAATATAGGTTAATAGATAATTATGTAAAACAGTGAAGCTTGTAGTCATGTTAGTTATATTTTCTAGATGTACAGAAATGTATTTCAGATGAATATGTATTCTTCAAACCTTTCAAAGACTACAGAATATGGCATTTAATATGTTTAAGAACTTAGGACTTTTCATGACAATGAGACATATCTGCTCCTTGCACTTCAAGAGGAAGGTGGACATGGAAAAGCCTCCCTACAGCATTGCTTAGCCATTTGAGCAAGAAACTGCTCTTGTCTGGACTGCTTGATGGTATGCTGTGTGAACTAGACATGCAGGACCCACAGAGAAATGACTTGCTGAATTTGCCCAAAGGTATGACAGTTCTTCAGAGATACTGCTTTATGAAAGAGTCTGCCAGAAATTCTGCAGGACAGAGAAGAAAGCAACTGATGGATGGACTTCGCCATTACAAGGCAGGACAGATCTTCAAATTTCCTGCTTTTTGAAAAAGTCTGCTGGATACTATGGACCTGGAGGCTGAAGATGGATGCTCCAAAGATATAGAAGAACTTTGGGTGACTGTCCAGGCAGTGAGGTGTCTCTGTGAATCCTGGAGTTTTGGAAGTTGCTTACAATGAACTTCCTGTTTACTTAGGTAATAGTATATCCTTCTGGAGTGTTTGATGGAGCTGAAGCATACAGTTATAGTTTTCCTTAGTTATAATAAAAGATAAAATAGATACAAATATTGTAACTATAATTATTGCTTGATAGTTTTGTTATATGCAATTTTACTATGTTAAAGTTAAAACCTTCCTTTTTATTTAAACAGATGTGTGATTCCCCTCTGTATGCTGTGATTACCATTGATCAATAAAGAATCTGCTTTGGACCTATAGCATGGCATAACTTAGATAAATGGAGAAAACTAAACTGAATTCTGGGAGAAGGAAGGCAGAGTCAGGGAGAATCCATGGAGCCACCGCCAGAGACAGACATGGTGAAACCTTGTCAGTAGGCTATGATCCTCATAGTAAAATATAAAATAATAGAGATGGGTTAATTATAGATGTAAGAGCTAGCTAGCAATACACTTAAATAATTGACCAAGCAGTGATTT
>LOJH01073666.1:9080-20270 GCA_001685095.1 Ellobius talpinus
GTGTGTGTGTGTGTGTGTGTGTGTGTGTGTTTGGAGGGGGGCAGACATATCCAGACCAGAGGACAAACTCGATTGTCATTCTTCACCAGCTGTCCACCTTATTTTTGAGACAGGATCTCTCACTGGCCTGAAACTTGCCAAGTACACTAGATGGTTGAGCCGGTGAGTACCAAGGGTCTGTCTGTCTGTCTCCAGCTCCCCAGCACTAGGATTACAGCAATGGCCACTACCCCTAGCTTTTGTGTATGGATCCTGGGGTCAGGCCATGGTACTGTTGCTTGCACTAAAAGCACTTTACAGACTGAGCCCTTTCTGTTTTTTTCTAGTGTTTTAAGACAGTCTTGCTATGTAGCCAAATCAAGCTTCAAATTAGTGATCCTCCTGCCTCCACCTTCTGGGCGCTGGAATGGTAAATGTGTACCACCATGCCTGCTGAACGCTGTTCTTCTGTTTAAAGTAGTACAACATGAAAGACCTCCCCCTCCTCCCTTTCTTCTTCCCTCCCTCTGTTAACAAGCTTTGCAAATCCTCAAAGCTGCAGTGGAGGAATGTTGATGAAGTTATCCTGCTGAAAAGACAGGCAGAGCCATCCTCATCCTCGGACGCTTGCCAGAACCGCCCTTCTCGGGAGAGTGGCCTCCTTCCTTTAAGGGCCTCTTTGACAGAAGCCAGCAACCAGGGCCAGGGCCAGCACCACCGCAATGCCTCCCCAGAGACCTTCACAAGCTCTTGTCCTCTCTCCAGCCATCTCAGCAGCCTCTCTGAGGACAGTGAAGTGGACGTGCAGGACATTGTCTGGGAACAGTGGATGTGCCAGGCACTGTCGTGCAGGACACTGCCGAGCCGGACACTGTCGTGCAGGAGGACACTGTAATGCAGGACATTGCTGTGCAGGACACTGTCGTGCAGGACACTGCCTGTGGGTCTGTTTTAGAGCATTGCTCACCTCATGGGCTGTTACCTTCAAAGAGTCGGAATTAATTTCCTAATGTTAAAAAAAAATCAGAAAAAAAGACACATTATAGTGCCTGCCTTTACCTGCTAAGTGGTCCACCACTGGCCCCAAGGCACTTCACTAGGAAGGAGAGGCTGCAAGAACAGAGTGTCTGCTAAGCACTTTTACTAATGCAGTGCTTCAAAAAATAAAGATTATTGTTCTGGAGAATGTGAGGTTTTAAGTGTCTGCTTCTTGGGACTGGAGAAATGGCTCCATTAGTAAAGTTTTGAAAGTGTGATAACCTGAGGTCCATCCCCAGCATCCAGAAAAAAAAAGGGCTCAGTAAGACCAGAGCACATCTGGATCCTGGGGCTAGAAAGGCAGAGGCAGGTGTGTGTTGGTGAGCCTGTCTAGTCGGGTTAGTGAGCTCTGGGTTCAGTGAGATACCGTATCTCACAAGGCTGACATGGAGAATTGACTGCAGGGAGACATTCAATGTCAACCTCTGTTCTCTCTCTGTCTCTCTCTCTGTCTACACACACACACACACACACACACACACACACACACAGAAAGACAGACAGACAGAAACACGGACAGATAGAGCAAATAATTTGCTTCTTGTACCTTTCTCTTAAAACGTGTTAGCTGTGATAGTCTCAAATAAAAGTTAAATGTTTTTAAAGTGTCCCTAGCCTTTTACTTTGGAGCAGGGAGGGCAGTTTTCTCCCTGAAGATTAGAAATGAGGAAGGACAGATTTTTAGGAGCAAAGAGGGTTGTTTCCATCTCACCCAGTCAATAACCCACACAGCACAGATGCACTCATTTCTTGTCAGCCAGAGAGCAGGGTGAGGGGTGAGCATCACAGAGCTGTGTTGAGGCTGCAGAGAAGCACCTGGCGGGGCCAGTCGAAGTGAGTGCCCGCTCCTGGCTCGCCAATGACAGATGAAGACAAATGAGGGGGGCTGGCAGGTATCACTGTCAAGCTGATTTAAGGTCTTACAGTGTGGCCTTTCACCAAGCAGCCAGGTAAATCAACTAGCACAGATCGATAGGGATGTGGGAGGGGTCCCCCAGCCGTCTCCTGGGGCCATCTGTCTCTTAAGTGCAGCCATTCATCAGGGTGGGGGACAGAAGTCATTCCACAGACTAAGCTGAGATTATTTCACAAGCCTGACTGTGTAACTAAAGTTTCCCCTAAAGGATTAGCTGGGGAAGATGTTTCCATGTAGCCTGGAGGGGGAAGAGTGGCATTGCCAGGCAGATTGTTTTGGTAGAAGGCGCATTTGTTTCCAACAAGTGTCTTGATGTTTGCATGTGAAGGTGTGTGTAAGTTTTTATGTGTGGTACAGGTGTGTGCAGGTGTGCATGAACGTTTGTGCCTATGCTTCTCTCTCTCTCTTTAGTGTGTGTGTGTGTGTCTGTATACTTGTGGAGGGTAGAACTTAACTTAAGCTGAAGAATCAAGGTTCCATCTACCTTGAATTTTGAGATAGGGTCTCTCATTGGTCTGGAACTTTCCAGCTGGCCAGCCTGACTCACCAGTGAGTCCAGTACCCATCAGCATCTCTCTCTCCAGTGCTGGGTTTACAAGCATGTGTTGTAGTAGGAGGCCGCTTGTTGGTTCCCAGCAGCTCAGACCCGAAATAATCACACAGAAACTGTATTATTTAAATCACTGCTTNGCATCTGTCTCCAGTGGGGCTACATGGCTTCTCTCTGACTCTGCCTCCTTTCTCACAGAATTCAGTTTAGTTTTCCCTGCCTACCTCTATTCCCTTCGCAGGCCCAAGACAGTTTCTTTATTAACCAATGGTACTCACAGCATACGGAGGGGAATCCCACATCAAGCATGTGCTACTGTGCCCATCTTTTTACATGGGTGCTGGAGATGGAAGGCACTCTGGTGATCATGTTCGCATGACAAACACTTTACTGACTGAGCCACTGCCCAGTTCTCCAGCAAACATTGTTAAACATGCATGAGTCAGACTCATGGCATGGGGGAGCCCAGGACTGGAGGGTGAGATTTATGCAGCTTATCAGAGGGACCCAAGAGGTGAAAGGTGATCAAAAACGTAAAGCTGCAGATGATACTCCTTCCCTTGGTATCTGCTGCACGAAAACAAGGGATTCAGAGAAGCAGATGTGGAAAGAACATCACAAAAGCATCAGAGAGACACAGAGACCAGCATATCAATCAACCACAGGCCCAAGGAGAGATTCCACTGTGCACACAGGAAGAAGCAGGTCCCTTGCTGTTCCTGCAGGCCAGGCCTGGTCACCAGGGGCCCACACAATTCTCAGGACTCATGCCTGCATTACAACTGCGTGCTGCAAACGCACATGGCTAGAGCCAGGATAGGCTCTAGGTGAAAACTGTCCTTCCCCCTCTTCAAGGTCTCACAGGTACCTTGTTATTCCATAGACTGATGACCTTGCCTTCCAGGTAATAGACCTGTATCTGAGGTCAGCCGGCCTGCTGGTTGACTGTGTTCAGGTACATTTTCCTCAGAAGATACCGGAGAGTCCTGCATTGGCTGTATTTGCATTTTGCAACAGGCAAAGTTCAGAACCTATGGAGATGGAGCCAATACAGGCCAGGGACATCCAAACCGAGAAGATCAGCTGGGAGTGGGACATACACCACAGGGGTCTGTGCAAAGGGAGTGCGCTGGACATGAACCCTTGAGAAGGCAATGAAGAAGAGTGAAAAGTAAGAGAGAGACCCGAGTTGTAAACTCACATCTGACCTCTCTGGTCCTTCAAGTTCATCTTGCCCACACACTTCCCTGAAGGACTTCCCTGATTCCCAGAGACCTCGCCAGCCTGCTTCATTTCCTTCTTTCCCTACCACTCCTAGATGGCTGTGAAGCCCTGTGAAAATTCCCTCACCTCTGCAGACCTCAGGTGGAAGTGGAAATAACCGCAACACCTGCTCCAGACAGCTACTGTGAGGAGAAAGCACACACACAAGGTACCCAGAGCCATCCGACACCAGGGGAGTATTTATCTTTGCCCCTACTCTGCTGTTTTAACAGGGTGCATGAAACTGGGTCACCTATAAAATGGGTTTGTCTTGGCTGAGGGTTCTAGAAGTTGGAATGTACAAAGTCAGGTAACCTCTGGGGAGAGTCGTGTGATGCTTCAGCTCACATGGAGCCATGCAAGACTGTACACAGAGAAAGCCCAGGATCCCGGACATGCCAACACCCATGACAACTCTCTCACAACAATGAACCCCTCCCACAAAAATCAAGGCAGGGCTTTGTGAAGAACATCAGTACCCTCCTGGGGTTCTGCCCCTGTGACCCAAGTGCTTATGACAAGTCTTCCACGGTGGCCATAGCAGGGACTGATTTCCACCCGAGTGTCTAATGAAGTACCCCATGTCACAGAGCAGGGTGATGTAATTATTGCTGATTGGCACTTTTTATGCAGTGGCCGGTGGCTCTGGTCAGACAAGAGAGATGGCAGGGGTGCTGGATAGGACAGAACGAGCCTGCTCAGGAGCACAGAAGCTCTGAGGGCCTTGTCAACACACCCTTCCTTCTCCATCTCAAAGCCCTTATCCCCAGGTTCCTGTTATAGGCGGGAGTGACATTTTTGGACAGATGCCACTGATCTCAAGCCTGTGCCTTCCATGTTGACCTTGTTGCTGGTTGGTTGCTAACCATCAACCAATCAGAGGGAGGCTTAGTCAACCACACTAACCTCACATACAGAGATTTTTAAGGAAGCCTTGACACCTGAACAAGCTGTACAATATAAGGTGATCCCCACTCAATGCCAATTTGGAATAAGTCAGACCATGTCCTGAGGTTAAAAGAGGAATGTTGGCCCCAGTTCAAACCACCGGTGCAGTGAGAAGGAACAAACCTAGGGGTCTAGGGACCCCACCTACCCTCCTTAGAATGTCCCCAAGCTGACTGACACTAAGGGCACCAGTTTCTTCTCTTTGAATTTCCTTCCCCAGAGGTTTCTTCAAGTTCCTTTTTACCTATTATTTGGTTATTTCGCATGCACAGACAGAAGCTTGAGCTGTGCCCATGGCTTTGCTGTTCTCTGGAAGAGCTTGGTATCTTCATTCACAGCAAGGGCTCAGCTCTCAGCCTGGACTGGCAGCCACATGTGCAGGGAAGGGGAATGGGTTTCCAGGTTTCTGGGACCAAAGGAAAGGCTCTGGGTGTCTTCTAATCTGCTATCTTCTCCTTGAAGAACACCTGTAGAAGAGACTAGCCTTGGGTCCCTGTGGGATCTGTTTACTGGCAAACTGATCCTGGGAGATTTGTAGCCATTATCTCCTCCCACAGCAGGAGGAGCTACTGACCCTGGGAAAAGGCTCCCTGGGGGAAGAGAATGGGGCAAAGAACCCCAGGCGGGTGTGAGAAGGCTGAACCTGCCCTTACCTGTCACCCTCTGTGCTTCTCAGGCCTGGGGTCTCACTAGAAACAGGTGACTGGTGGCTCTGTTGGTACCAGTTGGATAACCTTGGGATCCTCAACTCCCTCCCATCCTGTCATCCTGTCCCGGCCACCTCATCAGTGCACAGCGTATTTCCCCTCTCTGTACCCTAAAAGGCAGCAGATGGTACCCATCCCTGCTATATCAATCTGCAGGGGGCCTTCCACACTTGACTCCAGTGCTTCTGAGATTTGGGGGTACAGAAATCCATCTCCCTATCCAGTCTCATTCCTTTTCAAGGGGGAAGGCAAGGAGATAAGTAATTGCCCTGAACCTGAGGCCAACTTAGATTGCAAAGTTGGTGGTGGGGGGGGGTGAGGCAACAGATGGTCTCACAACCTCACCAGAAAGATTCTCCCAAGGTAACCATGGTGGCAAAGCCGCACCTTCAGCAGAAGTGACTGTCTCCTAAGGCTCAGACTGGCTCTTTAAGCATTAACAGTCAGGAGGACTTCTGGTCACGTAACAAGATCACAGCAAAGACAATGACCAAACAGTCCACACCCTGAAAAGAATCAATTAATAAAGAATGACTCTTGTCCCCGACACACATCCCCAGCCCCAGATAGTTCTCTTTCTGAGCCTTGAGCTCATTTCAGTACCCCAAAGATAGACTTGAGGTCATCGAGTCTGTTTATCTGTTGCTGTTCCCAGTATGACCACACTGAATAAATTTCTTCTCTCTACTTTTCCCCATTAGTTTCTTTAGTGTCTTGGGCTGTGCGGATGAGTTTCACTTTGTGGGGCTCCAAAGCCCAGACTTTACCCTAGAATCTCTGGTGCCATGCTTCTTGGCATCAACTAAATCTGTAAGTGTGTTTAGCAACTAAGAGGCAGGACAATGACCAAATAAGTGGATCTGCGTTCTTTCTTGAATCTCACTGGAGACGGCGCCAATCAAGGCCAAGAACTGGAAGCTTGTGGGCATTCTCCCTGAAAAGCAGTGTGGTAGAGGCTTGAGGAAGATTATTCCAGAAGGGTGTTTGTCCTTAAAGCAGCAACAGGAATGTCTGCCAAGGAGAGGCTGGGACTGACTCCTCAGGTGAAATGAATCCTTTCCAAACTTTCTTAATCCCATCAAAGGATGGGGGACCTACCTGGGAACGCCATAATCCCATCAAAGAGTGGGAGAGAACCAGGGGACCTCCCTTCCCCCTCCCAGGTCCAGGAAGGAAGCTGCCTGCTAGAAATGGGAACAGTCTCCACTCCAGGAAAGTTAATATAGGCCGCCCCTTCTCACCCCAGCAGCCCTTCTGTTCAGAGCTGGAAAGACCGGCCCAGCCTTTCAAAACCTTTTGTTAAAAACTTCTTGCATATCCTGCTGAGTGCTTCCTTTCAAAAACAAATTAGTTTCAAACCAGAGGAGCCTGCAGCCTCCAGCCCATCAGCTTCAGGGAGCCCAGATGTCCCCCAGAGCCTGGGACAGGACTGTCAATAGCAAATTAAAACTAGCTTTAAAATAAATTAGCAAACAGCAGCTCTAAACCCTTCCTGCTGGCTGCTGCTGCTGCTCTTTTCTTCTTAGTCCAATAAAACAATTAACTTTTACGTCTCGATTTAAAAACAGCTGCCTTGGGGGTAGGGGAGAGCTCTGACTGGGAACTCTCTGTATAGGAAGAACAGGGAATCCATTGCTCTCTGCAAAAATGTTCTGGCTCCACGAACTCCTGGATTATCTGTATAATGGGGATGAATGCATTCTGCCATGCATGGGGGGACATGCAGGCAGAATGCCAAGGTTAAAACGGGCCCCTTAAGAGCTTCATGAGAGGAACCCTATTCCCTGTGGGAAGATAGATAAGGCGGAGGGGTTGTTATACTCAAGAGCCATGAAATGTCTTCATGGATTCATACTGACTTTGATTTTTTAAAAAGGACTTAGTCAAAAATACATGGCCATGGTAACAGTAAGAGACAAGTGTCAGACATGCACAGATACGCATAAAAACCTCAAACGAATGAGGGTAGAGCTGCTTTTTAATGTGGTGGTTTCTGACATGCGTATGTGGGGTGACTATGGGAATACAGGGTACCCCATGGACAAAGCTGTTTGGAGAAGTGCACCTTCAAAGGCTCAGAAGATCACCCACTTAACCTGAGGGTGAGGGTGACCTGTAATCCCTCCCTGAGCACGCTGCTACATGCAAAGCATTTATCGGCCTCTGCTGCCCTCTACTGGTAGCATCTGGAAACACGCTTTTAAGTTTAGTTCCTTCCAAGCAGAATTCTTGAGTTCTCCAGGGGTGTGTGAGAATCAACATGCAAGTCTGCAGCAAACCCCAAGGTGAAATCCACACAGAAAACCACCCACCAGTTCTCTACATTTCAAAATTAATTCTGATAGAAACAGCTACAACAACTAATGATGAAAACTGTGAGAGGGACAGAGTACAGCAATCGCGCTTCCGCACGTTCAGTGACCCGTGCGTTCAGTTACCACGCTCATTTGTACCCTGCAAATATAGAATGAAAAACTACAGGAATAAGCAACTCATACGTTTTAAATTGCACATTGCTCAAATAGCAGGTTGAAATGAGCCATCCCTCCACCCTGTGTATCCACACTGTATGTGTTACCCACCCAATAGCATCTGTCTTAGTGATCAGGTGGGCTGTTGTGTTCAGGTCATTAATAAGGGTGGGAGGGCACTCTCGGGGCATGAGGAGCAGAGCATACCTACGCTGGCTCTGTGCAAATGTGCTGCAGGCCGCGTGGGATGAAACACGGTATTTGGCCCTCTTCCAGTCTCAGGCTTCAGCCTGGGCACACTGTACTTCCATAGTTAACGGCGGCGTTCACTCGTCAGACCTCGGTTTCTAATGTGACCGCCAGGGGGCAATGATTCTCCCACACTTTCCAAGCAACCTTGGGCAATGCACACACAGCAGAGCTAGACTGGCTTGAGAAGAACTTTGTGGGTGCTGTGTATTGGCCTCTGACCTATAGCGGCTGCGTTTTAACTTACAAATAAGGAAACTGAGGCCAGAGGATCTTGGGAGGAGGGCACATCCTTTGGCATGCTTGCCAAACACAGATACTCACCAATTTGCAGATCTCTTCTGGAGGAGACTCCCAACAGTTCCCTAAACCTTGGTTAACTCTCACCACGACAGACAGACTTCCAGGAATTCCCAGGCTAACATCAGATGATAAGTAACCTCATGCTGAAGGCTAAGCTAGTTGCCTCGTCTTTGCATTCCCATGGTGTCCGTTGAATGGCATTTCCCTGGGGAAATGTGAACAGATGTCCACAGATAGGGGCTTGTTCTAGTTGGCTTTTCTGCTGCGGTAATAAAAACACCACAACTGAAAGCAACTTGAGGAAGAAAAGCTTCATTTCAGTGCTTAGTGAAGGAAATTCAGGGCAGGAACTCAGGGCAGGAACCTGGAGGTAGGAGCTAGAGCAGAGCCGTAGAGGGTGCTAATTGTGGGCTTGTTCCTCATGGTTTTATTATTCAACCCAAGACTAACTGCCCAGAGGTAGCACTGCCCACAATCAAGTAAATGCCCGCACAGACTTGGCCACAGGCCAGTCTGGTGGAGGCATTTTCTCAACTGAGGTTCCCTCTTCCCAGATGATTCAAGCTGACAAAAAAAATCTAGCCAGCACAGGCACCAACAACAGACTAGAACCCATCCCCAAATTTTGAGCTAATGAGCTCATTAGCCTTAAAAGGAGCATAACTGAGGGCTAATTACAGGAGTGTGGGGGACCCCAAAGCAGCTGCACTGCTGATGTCTCACGCCATGGACACTAACTTCCCCAAGGCTGCATAGATGGAGTACCCGCCTCTTCAGCCAACTTTCCATTCTCTATATACTCTAGCATCTCCTGAGACCACAAGGCCACAGGCAATTAGGACAGAATTATATGCTGGTAACAGGGCTAGAGAGAGCCTGCTCTTTTAAAGATCCTGAGTTCAATTCCCAGCAAGCACATGGCAGCTCACAACCATCTATAATGAGACCTGGTGTCCTCTTGAGGAAGAGACCTGGGCAGTAGTCCTCATCAACTTAGACCGTGAAACCCAATATAGACAAGTTCAACAGAACCGCCATATATGGGCTGCCCATGCATGCTTCAGATGAAAATGGGGTAGAATAGAGGGAGGCGACTGTGATCTCAGATCGCAGTTCTGGGATCCCCCACCCCATCCTTCTATGTCGTATGCTGAGTGGCCACAGCTGCTTCTGATGAAGATGGTGGTGACTGCTGTGCCTAGGTGACAGCCATCTCTAAGCACCTCAGAAACACTGGGGCTCACTCAAGAGGAGCCAGCGGGCACAACTGCTTGTCCTGAAGTTCGGCAGCACAATCTTTAGGGTGAGTGGGGGGGTGGAAGGAACCTGAGACCCCTAACAGTGAATCTTTAGAATAATCCATCAGTCTGTTTAACTTGTCTTTGATTTTGTGGCAAATGTTTTATCTCGAAGTCAAGTCTACTTTCGACCACAATGGAGCATCCAAAACTCTAGGGCCCTCTTTAGTGGCCTCTAGTGGCTGTCCTTTGCTAGCAGATCAGCAACTGTTGGTGGAGGACGGGTGACATCTGCCGGCCTAGGAGGCTAGAAGCAGTTGGGTTCTCCATGGAAAAAAAAATCTGGGTCATCTCTTGGCATGGTTCCAGATTTTAATACTTTACCTCTGAGAAAAGGAATTAAAAAATGATGTTGGTACTGTGAAAGCATCTCCTGGAAAACATGAGGCGGATTGAGTTCTGTGGGTCACTGTCAATGTCATCTCTGATGTATCTTCTTGGAAACAGAGTAATGAGATTATTTGTGAGGCTTACCCAAAGAAGCTTGCAGAGAGACAGGAAATGAAACTGTGTATTTAGAACCTAACTGCAGAACAATGGCATCAAGCTGGGGAGGCTGACTTGGCTTTGAAACCTTGGGAGAAGCAATTTTGACCTTTCTGTCCTTGGGTTAGCTCATCTGCTATAGTAACACACAGCCTGGAAGAAATCTCTGGGGGGTTAACAGTCCCTAACCACAAACTGCAGGGACAGGTTCAAGATCTGGCTGCCGTGGTGAGGGAGGAAGGAACCAGACCAGGAAGAATGGAAACTAAACTTCTGCTAAACTTCTGCATTCCAGTAGTATTTAAGCCTTTGATGTGGAAAATACCAGAAGAGGGCTGGGTGTAGTCATATTTTGTTGGTGTTTTAACAAATAAAGCTTTCCTGAAGATCAGAGCTTAGAGCTAAGCTACTAGAGGCCAGGCAGTGGTGGCACACACCTTTAATCCCAGGACTCGGGAGACAGAGGCAGATGAATCTCTTATAGTTCAAGGCCACCCTGAGCTACACGAGATTGAATCTGTCTAAAAGAGTAACAGAGCCCCGCAGTGGTGGCTCACACCTTTAAATTCCAGTACTTGAGAGTCACATGCCTTTAATCTCAGCAGTAGGGAGACAGGCAGGGATGCGGCTGGGCAGAGAGAAGAATATAAGGCAGGAGGAGACAGGAGCTCAGTTGCAGTCTGAAGATATAGTCTGAGCATGCAGTATGAGGATTAGTAGAGACAGGATCACATTTCAGCCTGGGGATTCAGGAGAAGTAAAAGGTCTCTCTAGTGGCTGGCTGCTCTACTTCTCTGATCCTTCAGCTTTCACCTCCTAATATCTAACTTCTGTTTTTTATTTATTAAGACCAATTAAAATGTGTGCTATAGCTGGGTGGCAGTGGCACATGCCTTTAATCACAGCTCTCGGAAGGCAGAGGCAGGCTAATCTCTGAGAGTTCAAGGCCAGCCTGGTCTACAAGAGCTAGTTCCAGGACAGG
>LOJH01073689.1:0-17831 GCA_001685095.1 Ellobius talpinus
GGGTCTCTGTCTCTATCTCCATCCATTGCCAGCTGAAGGTTCTATGGTGATACTGGAAACTGATAAGCATTAAATTTAGCAATGACAGGGTTACCAATGGAAAGAACTTTTTTTTGAGAAACAAATTAATATCAAGAGAAGTAGAGCAGAGAAATGCAGAGATCATTTCCAAAGAACAGTGTTTGCCCCTTAATATTTTAGTCATGGGAGCTAAGTTTTAAAATTCGTAGCCAGGAGCTGGAGTTATAGCTGAGTTCCTAGAGTGGGTGCATACCTGGGGACCCCCGGGAAGATCCCCAGTACCCATTAAAACTGGGTGCCGTGGTACACATCTGAAATGTCCAGCTTTCAGGGTGTAAAGGCGGGAGGTTCCAAAGCTGAAAGTCATCCTCAGCTCCACGTTTGATGCCAGCCTGGGCTATTTAACATTCGGTCTCAAGAAAATAAATGTAATCAGTTTTCTCCCTCCATTTTTATGTCTGTAACTAAGAGTGTTATGCTGCAAGCATAAAAGACAGTAAAATAATACAACTTATCTGAGGTTAAACAACGTATACAGTTTTCCTCTAACCCACAAAACAATTCTAGGGTAGACAGATTATTCTCATTTTCAGAGTAGCCAATGGCACACAATTGAACGATTGTGCCCGTGCAACTAATACATCTCAGAATTCCAGTTCAACTGCAGGCCAGTCTGGCCCTGGCTTTACTGACTCTAAGCTCTCAGGTTCCTAAGGGAAACAGGACTTGAGGTTTCAGCAACCGAGATCTGCTTAGGATCTCAGAGACCATCTCTATACCGAGCCATAATGGGACCAGAAGATGGGAAACAAATTATGTATATCTGAAAATGCAATGAGTTTGTGACCAGGCTACAAACTGATGAAGTAGCTGTTATATAGAGTGGTCATTTTTTAAAGGCATTCCTCTAAAGGAAAATGGCATTTTCTACTTCTAGGTTAGTGATAGAGTGTGTTCTGCAAGAAAACCTTCATACTCTTTCCTTCTGCAACAGACATTTAGCCACACTAGTCTTGACCACAGAGAAATGTGCTAGGCTACAGGGTGGACTATCTGGCAGAGAAAAACCACCTTCAATTTACAGATCACCTTCTGTCCTCAGTGTCTAGCTGAAGTCAAAACATACTTGAAGCTCTGGATACAACATAAAATTTTCTCTGCGTGTAAAATCTCCCATGAGCCTTTTGACTTTTCAAATTCAGGCAGCAGGAAGTACAGAATTGTGATCAGCAGGGCTGGTGCTGGGCTTCAGGATCCCCCATACTTCTTGGCTGCACAACCATGGGAGAGCTATTTCAGTTCCCTCTGCTTCATTTTCCTCACCTGTAAGATGGGAACAATAAAAATAGTGCTAACATCAGCAGCTCATTGCCCTCTCCCACGCACCTCAACTAAATGAACTACAAACTTACTTCTAGTTGTTTAAGTCTGAGTGTTTATAGATCGTGTTTTTCCCAGACTATGATTTGCTTCTCTGCTTTCCCACACTCACATGTAAATATTTTACATAAATTAGCTCCCCAAATGAGCAAATTGTAATTCAAGCCCCAGCATAGGAAAACAAGTTGATCCTTCCTGGGAAGAGCCAGTAATCATTATAGCATAGAATGTCTGGGAAATTCTTTCAAGACAGTTTTCATTACCCAAGTTTGCTGTCTTAAAACAGTCCCCCTTTCAAATTGCCTACTCTATCTGATTTAACCTATGGTTTACATACATTATAAAAACAAAACTGGAGTAAACTCTTTCAACTACTTAAAGTGTGATCAGTTTAGAATATTGTTTATCACTTAAACAACACTGAACATACATATCTGTCTCTTTCTTATTTATTGTGTGTGTGATATGTGTGTTGATGTGTGCATGAACATGTGTGTGTATGAAGGCCAGAGGTCAATGTTGCGTATCTTCTTCAATCACTTTTTGTAGTAGGAGGCCACTTGTTCATTCCCAGCTACCCAGACTCAAAATAACAACACAGAAACTGTATTAATTAAATCACTGTTTGGTCTATTAGCTCTAGCTTCTTATTGGCTAGCTCTTACACCTGAATTTAATCAATTTCTGCTAATCTGTGTAATGCCATATGGCTGTGGCTTACCAACAAGGTTCCCTTCAGTGACTGTCTCTGGCAGGAGCTACATGGCTTCTCCTGACTCCACCTTCTTTCTCCCAGCATTCAGTTTAATTTCCCCTGCCTAGCTCTGTTCTGTCCTGCTTTAGGCCCATAAAAGTTTCTTTATTCAATAAACAATAAAAACAACACACAAACAGAAGGACCTCCTACACCAATGTTTGAAGCAGCATCTTTCATTGGACCTGGCACTCATCAGTTTGGCTCAATTGGTTGGTCACTGAACTCTAATGAACTCCTATCTCTCTCTTCCCAGAACCGGTATTACAGGTGTACATCGCAACATCTTGAACTGTATGTGGATGCTAAAATCAGATTCATATCCTTGCATAGCAAACACTTTACCAACTGAGCCCTCTTCTAAGCCCTTTCTAATTTGGAGGTGAAACACAGGGTGAAGGGGGATTCTCTTAAGCTTTGGAAATCAGAGAAATTTTCATTTTCCCCCTCACCAGAGTAGCTTAAGAAATATAATTAGATTCTATTTCAAACAAATAAAAACTCATGTATTGTCTTCTGAATACAAACTCGAAATATCTGAACTGAATCTCTCAAGCAGCAGAGAACTTAGGCAAAAACAAACACTTCTTTCAGTGTTTAACTCGATGCTGAACACACTGCCAGCAGAGGCACATGCCATCATCATCAACAAGAACATGAAGCCAGGCCAGGTAGTACGATGCCCTTCATTCGAGTGCTTGGTAGTCAGAAGGGGGGATACTCTGTGAGTTCAAGGCCAGCTAGAGCTATATCGTATGGCTTTGACTCAAAAAAGAAAAATAAAAGGGGAAAAATAACAGGAACATGATAGATGCAAAGCTACCCTGGATTCAGACCAAGATTCTGGAACTTACTATATAATTCTTTATTTAGTGTGTGTGTGTGTGTGTGTGTGTGTGTGTGTGTGTGTGTACCTAAAGAGACCAGAAGAGGTTGTTTGGGGGCTAGAGTTGCAGGTAGTTGTGACCTGCCTGATGTGTCTGAGAACCATGGGTTCTCAGGAAGTAACAAGCATCCTCTTAACTGCTGAGCCATTTTCCAACCATTTTCCAAGTCTCTCACAATGTACACTAAATACACGACATGTGAAAAATGCTTTGCATGGTTCTTTTATTTAGTAACTACCCAACAAAAAGTAAGTGATGTGGGATTCCCCTGTGTATGCTGTGAAGACCATTGGTCAATAAAGAAACTGTCTTGGGCCTACTCAGAGCAGAATAGAGAGAGGTAGCTGGGCAAAACTAAACTGAATGCTGGGAGAAAGAAGGAGTCAGTGAGAAGCATGTAGCCCCACTGGAGATAGATGCCAGAACTTTACCCGGTAAGCCACAGCCACATGGCGATACACAGATTAATATAAATGGGCTAAATTAAGATGTAAGAGTTAGTTAATAAGAAGCTAAAGCTAATAAAATAAAGAAACTGGCTTGGCCTGATAGGGTAGAGAATGAAGGGCAGAATCAGAGAGAAGCCATGGAGCTGCCACCAGGAAAAGACATGCTGAAATCTTGCTAGTAGGCCACAAGCCTTGTGGTAAAATATCAAATAATGGAGATGGGTTAAATTAAGATGTAAAGCTAGCCAATGAGAAGTTAGAGCTAATAGGCCAAGCAGTGATTTAATTACTACAGCTTCTGTGTGGTTATTTCAGGAGTCTGGGCAGCTGGGAAAAGAACAAGAGGCCCTCACACAACAAGTAAGCTAAAATAAAATTATACATATATACACCTGTAAGTATACAGAAATAATGCTGGAGTTGAAATATAAAATTTTCACAGAACAGACCTCTGATAAATATTAAAAATAAAAGTAACTATACATCTCCTTAGAGCTTCTTTAGCAGCAAACACAGAAAAACAAAACAACTCTTACTACTACCTCACTGAATTGTTTTGCATGTACACAGGTCTAGATAAATGCTAGGGGAATCAACATTCCTGGGCATGTGTAGTAAGTTGCACAGTACCCTGTCAGCCTAAAGGTGATATTAATGCTATAAACTGTATCTTGCCATACCTGATTATATCTATATATCTGCCTACCTGTCTCTCATCTGTCTACTTCTGAGACAGTCTCCCTCTGTGCCCTAGTGTAGTCTAGACTAACTATGTTGTCCACATGTGCCTCAACTTACACTTCCTGAGTACTGGGATTACATGTGTCTTTCAATGCAATCCCTAGTTTTGGTTCAATTTTAAATCAAGCATAATGCTCTTACAAAGGTGGTTCTCAACCTTCCTAATGCTGTGACCCTCTAATACATTTCCTCATGTTGTGGTGACCCCCGACCATAAAATTATTTTTGTTGCTACTTTGTAACTGTAATGTTGCTACTGTTATGAATCATAATGCAAATATCTGTGTTTTCTGGTGGTCTTAGGTGACCCCTGTGAAAGGGTCATTTGATCCCAAAAGGGGTCATGACCAAGAGGTTAAAAACTGCTATGTTTATAGGATCTTGAATAATTACTTTCTACTTTTTAAAGGTAGCTATATATTGACAATGGTAAGATAAGCAATTAAGAGCTGCTTCAGTTACACAATAATTAGGTCTATCTTATCAACAAGTATTCTTTTAAAACTGAATGGGCTTAGAAAAATGTTCAAAGTGTGGACAGCTGTTCAAACAATATGAGCTCACTGCAGACAGACAGGTGCTGTTAATATCCCCTAACCTCACAAAACAAGTGTTGGTTTATGAAGAATACAGAGGAAAAAAATAAACCTAAAAATAATTAACTATCACACTAGTAAAAGAAAACAACACATTTTAATCTATCCTCTGAAGCATCAGTTTTTTGATAGAAAAGTTTAAAGAAAATTGCAAAGACTTTCCACTGTTTGGAGATACTTTGATAACACATACTACCTAATTTTATACATTTATTACAGATATGTAGGAAACTTGGAGTGCTGTGTTCCATCTGACTTTGATCCCAGAATAGAAGGAGAAGGCAGATGCTCCTGAGTTCTCCGACCTCCACACACTACAAGTTACTTCAAGCTGAGGCCTACCTTACTCACTGTGGTTCTTCTGATATTTGGCACAAAGTATGCATTGAGTGCATTGAAGAGCAAGGCAGACTGAAGATGTACATCCATAAGAAGACCACATTGCATGACATCATTAGCTCAAAGTTAGTGATCAGTTTGGGGTGATTTTACTGCAGGAATATTTGGCAGTGTATGGAGACATTTTTGGTTGCCACACCTACAAAGTTGTTTTCGCCTAGTAGACAAAAACCGAAGATACTGACCCAAATCCTATAAAGCACAGGAGGGTGTAGCATGATTAATAAAAACTCAGAGACAGATATTGGGGTTCAACCTGAAGACCAGAAAAGCAAAGCAGCCAGTCATTGGTGCTTACCTCAACCTCAGTCTGAAAATGGTGATCCTGCCTCCAGGAGACCTCAGAATGAGACTGAGACTGAGACTGAGAGCTGACTCCTCCTGTTTTATAATCCTCTCTAGTTCTAGGATTAGGGGCATGTACCACTACCTGTCTGGCTTCTATAGTAAGCTAGTGTGGCTGCTGGGATTAAAGGTGTGTGTCATTGCTGCCTGGTCTGTANGACAGATATTGGGGTTCAACCTGAAGACCAGAAAAGCAAAGCAGCCAGTCATTGGTGCTTACCTCAACCTCAGTCTGAAAATGGTGATCCTGCCTCCAGGAGACCTCAGAATGAGACTGAGACTGAGACTGAGAGCTGACTCCTCCTGTTTTATAATCCTCTCTAGTTCTAGGATTAGGGGCATGTACCACTACCTGTCTGGCTTCTATAGTAAGCTAGTGTGGCTGCTGGGATTAAAGGTGTGTGTCATTGCTGCCTGGTCTGTAAGGTTGGCCAGTGTGTCTGTTTTACTTTTCTGATCCTCAGGCAAGCTTTACTTATTAAAATACAAGTGAGATGCCTCTACAGGAGGGCTTTCCAGAAAGGAAGAGTTATCTGGTCCCAGAAGTCAACAGTGCTGAGCATGGACCCATGCAGAGTAGAACTCATTAAACCACACTTTGCTTCTGCGGCGATTCAGAGGGAAGAAAGTTTCACTTCATTCAGGATACTTCCCGAAGAGCCAAGCATCTGGGATGACAATGAGGCAGGGAAGAGAAAGCCAGCATCCTGCAGCTGTTAGAGTCTTCATGTTCGTCACCACGTGTAGTATTTAGGAAGTAGACGAGAAGAGATGTGATGACAGTGTCTAGCCCAGACATCACATTTTGCCTAGAATACAAACTGGCATTTGCTATGCTTAAAGAGAGAAATATGAGCTGTTTAAAGAGAAAAATTTGGGTGGGTTACATTTTGATCCAGTGTCTGCCATTAGGACCCTGAAATAGGAAAAGAAGAAACAACAATGAGAAAGAAGATAACTTACATTATTTGAAATACTTGATTACCATGCACTAATGATACACAGTGGCTTTCACTGTGCAAGTTTCCCTGCAAGCACATAAGGGGCTTTGGTCACATGCATCCTCGCTGTTTTCCTCTCTTACTCTCAGTCACCAAAACCTTGAATCTGCAGGCACCTTACCTGCGCTACCATGGAACTGGCAAGATTTTTCCATTTCCAAAGCTGTTTTACAAAGAACATTATTAGCTCCTTTCTATAAAGTCATGGTGCAATTTCTCTTGAGTATGTCTCTCCCCTCGGCTAGACTGGGACCCTCTGGAGGCCAGGTCTCACCTCATTTTTACAATCAAAACTTGATGCTTTGCCAGTGATCATGGCCCTCACCGAAGGTCTATTACCTCAGAAAGCAGCGTTGCCCACACACCTGGATCTTCTAAAACCTTAATCACAGAGGTTGTCACCAGTCAGGCCTATAGCCCTTCCACAGGCAGGAGAGCTATTTGTGTTCAGTGAATACCAGAGAGGCTAGCACACAGTACTCAATTAGTTAGGACACTGAATTCAATTTATCCTAAGACTAATTATTTTTAATTTTCTCTAGGATGAGACCATGTGATCATCTTCTTCACATGGACTAACTAAACAGCGGTGACTTTTCTGACTTTAACTTTTATCTTGTGTTTGTGTGTTGCACAGATAGTGTGCATGTGGTAATTAGAAGACTACTTACGGGAGTCCATTCTCTCCTTCCACTGTGTGGGCCTGGGGACAAAACGCAGGTCTTCAGGTTTGGCAGGAAGAACCGGTCCCCACTCAGCCATCTTGCTGGTCTAGTGTCTTTTCTTTCCTCGTGGATTTGTTTATAGCTCTTAAGTGGTCCGGCCTTTTAGCTGTTCAGCACTTCTAAGAGAATGGAAGTATTCAGACAAGAGCAAATATTTACCTGGACCATTTCTTCATGCAGCCCTGGACGAACTGGTGTGAGATGCTGACTAGGTACCATAGGCAAAGACCAGCATCTAAATCTGACTCAGAGCTGCCCTCTTAGACTTCCATCTTCTCTGGAGAGCCACCCTGTGGTAGAGAGTGTGGGAAAGGGAAGGAGAAAAAAAAGTTCAGTGTGCAAGGGAGAAAGTCCACCTCTTCTGTAGGCTCATCATTCAGACACCACCCTCAGTCGACTAGGCTGACGTTTTCTCCATGAAGGCAGAATTTACTTCTCCTTTTCTTCTGCTCTAGAAAGATCTTCCCAGCCATCAAGCAATGTGGAATGACAACAGTAGCTATAAAGTAATTTTTTGCTGTTATTTTGATTCAGAAAAGATGTTTTCTTCTTTCTTTTTTATGAATCAGTATTTGCGAGTCATTCTCATATACTATTATATAGCTATAGTATATCACTCTGAAAGCATTGACTAGAGAGCCTTCTGCCCTCTGATTTTTATGTATTCTAAGGAACAAGGGTGAAAGAGTCAGTACTCCCACCCCAGCTTCCCAATAAAAATATCATCTGATTTAGTATTGTAAGCAAGTTTGGTGATGTGTGCTTATGTAAGAGCCAGCCATGATAAGCTAAATAGAAACAGACCACCCAAAGGAAGTTCTTTACTTCCAACCATTATTACCTGCCGGAGTCATCAATAAGTTTAATGGAGGTCTGAGTCTCAGTAGTTTACCCTCAAGCAATACCTGGTTGCAGGAAGAACCACAAACTGAGAATATCTGAGCACCACCCAAGAACAGACCATCCAAAGGAAAGTTGCAACCATTGTAGATAGGATCAACATTGTAGATAGGATCACCTGCCAGCACACACTCACCAGGACACTCCTAGACAAATNTAAGCTAAATAGAAACAGACCACCCAAAGGAAGTTCTTTACTTCCAACCATTATTACCTGCCGGAGTCATCAATAAGTTTAATGGAGGTCTGAGTCTCAGTAGTTTACCCTCAAGCAATACCTGGTTGCAGGAAGAACCACAAACTGAGAATATCTGAGCACCACCCAAGAACAGACCATCCAAAGGAAAGTTGCAACCATTGTAGATAGGATCAACATTGTAGATAGGATCACCTGCCAGCACACACTCACCAGGACACTCCTAGACAAATGTCAGCCAATCAGGGGTCCTGAACCTTAGAAACCCCTCACCCTCACCTTTACTACTATAAAAACCCACTCTAACTGAGCTCGGGGCTCTCTGATTATTCCAATACATTGGACCTGCGGAGAGACTGAGTTTGCAAACTTGTATAAAATAAAGGCTTTTTGCTTTAATGTATGGGACTTGGTCTTCTTGTTGGTTTCTAGGGAACTTCGCAGATCTGAGCATAACACTTGTAACCCCAGTATTGATGAGGCAGATGTGAGAGAATTACAAATTTTATGATAGCCTGGGCTACATAGTGAGAACCTGTCTGAAAAACCAACAAAATTACTCTTGTAAGCTATAAAATATTGGCAATAGCATATGTCTGACCAAAACAAATATATATTCTCTTTCAAAACAAATGGTTTTTGAACAAGTTGATTGTAGGGTGAGGGACAGAAACCTCTTAGGGCCAGTCCCCAGCAGCGGGTGCCTGCTTCGCATCCTACCCAAAGGACAAGAAGGCCCAACTGTGGACAGCCAGAGAACTGCCACACATGCAAAACACTTGCAACCCTTCTTGTTTTCTTATTTTCCTTGTTTTCATTGGCAGAACTCTCCCTCAATCCAAAGCAGCTACAAATGAAAGCAGCTGTCCAGAGTGGAGGAAGTTCAAAGACAAGTGGAGAAAGAGAAAGGAGGTGGGGGTCACATGAGGAGAACAAACGAGGACAAGAAGAAGCTTGGCAGCTCTCCTTTGCACAGAAGCCTAAAGCAGAAAACAGATTTGGGGACAGATGGACTGACGGCAGCTATGGACAGAGTGATGCCCGGAGAGGTTTCCAAGTAGCTCAACAACTGACTGTTCTATTTTGACAAAGACTTGAAAATGGACAACACTCCCAGGGCAAGAAAGATTTCTCAATATTTTCTCCTGAATTTGTGATGGTCACTTTCTTTTGGCTCCTAGCATTTATTCTTTCATGTTTCTGAATAAAGCTTAAGAGGAAAATTCTGCTGACATTTGTGAATGAATTTCCTTTGCTTTCACTGCCTAATGGTTATCAAGAAAACGCAGGCAGTGTTTTTTGAAATCTGACTTTAGTAAGAATGGAATTAACTACAAGGCTGCTTTATTATGTATCTAAAGGCATCTTGAAGATATTATTAAAGGATTGTAGTTAAAACTGAAATGAATTTGGGTGGAAGAACTTGAAGTAAAACAAAGATAAAGATAATTTATTGGACCCTTCAGAATACATTTTAAAGATAGAATTAAAGAGTAATAATGCTATCCAGAATTTTAGATATATTTTATTCAAACAAATTTAATATTTAATACTAATACATAATTCAGTACTAATATGTAAACCCTACAATGTTGGATTCCAAACCGACTGAAAACCTCAGTGGAGTGGCCAGAGTCTGGAAAACAAGTTGACTGAATGCTTTTCAAGCTCATTCACAGTGGGAAGGCGCTTCTGTGCTTGCTTCCTTAGAGAACTGCACTTACCAGTACAAACACCTGCGAAACGGGACCTAAAAATGTTTATTCTGGGTAGAAATTTCATAAAGGTGACTGTAGAACAGTGAATATTTTTGCAGACTGCCTGCCCAGTCTAGGAGGCTTTTCTTTCAGTTCACACTTTCCCACCGTGAGAAGGAGCGCTCATTAACAACCGAATTGTTTTCAGAGGCTGTGGGCTAAGGGGTTTCCTTAGAAACCATTTGGTAAGAACTGTGGCTTTCTTCCTTAGAAATCTCAAGCAGTGAAAAGGCAGATTTGCTGGCATAAATCAAACCCAATTTCTAGGGTTCACTAAACCCTTTCTCCTCAAAATAATGTTTTGCGACTTGATCTGAGCTGCTAATAGTGCGTGCCACAGAGCTGGTGCGAACCAGTTTTAGACGAATTTTTATTCCATTTCTTTTGTCATTCAGTAGAAATCACTTCCAGAGTTTGTTATACCCGATGAGGGCTGAAGTGTAACAATGAATGAAAAAGATACTCCACTTTACTGTGTGGCAAAATCTCTTTAATTATTTTTTCCTACTGGGTTTACTCAAGCGGATCAATCTTCGTGTTGTGAGGACAATACTAGCTGTGCTGATTTCAGAGTTGCTCTCACTTGTGAACATACTAGTTAAAGGAGCTGAGACATTCCTGTGCTAAAAAGACAGGCGTTTCAGCAAAGCTATTGAGTGGAAATCCTACCGCTACTCTAGAACCACACAGCTCCGCAGCATCGTTCAGTTTGCACACGTTCTTCCTCTGGCCAGCATGTGACCCGCCTCCCAAACAAACCTCATGTCCACCTCACTCCACACATCTCATTCATTTATTCCATAAAATCTCAATGAGCATTAGCTGGGCAGTGGTGGGGCATGCTTTTAATCCCCACACTCAGGAGGCAGAGGCAGGCAGATCTTTGGGAGTTCAAGGCCAACCTGGTCTACAAGAGCTAGTTCCAGCACAGCTAGGGCTGTTACACAGAGAAGCCATGTCTCAAAAAAACAAAAGAATAAAACAAAAAACTTCATTGAACATCAATTATTTGCTGTATTCTATCCTAGATCCAGGAAAGAAGAAACACTTTCCCTTCCTTGTGGAGCTGATGGTCAAGCATGAATTCTTGCTCTCTTTCTGACTCAAAGTACAGCATTTTCGCCACCACCATCGCTATTCAACTGGGTACCGGCTACACCCCCAGATACCAGCTACATCATCCTGTAACTATTTCTAAATCTGATTGGCTCGACTGCAAGCTCAGGAGTAGCCATTTACACATCTCTGTGCTGTCAGAACTTTACATGGATCCTGGAATACGATAGGTACAAAGCAGATGTTTGATGAATATGTGATTGATTATACAGTTAATAGAACAAGTGTTCTGATATTTGAATAAAATCAATAATATACCAGTCTTAAAAAAATCACCAGCTTTTTTTTTCTAAAATTTTTTGTCAAACACTTTAGAAAGGTGGAAAGCCAGAGACCTGAGAAACTGTCAAGCAGTCCAAGAACTCTGGTAACCATGTCATGTCATCAGGCAACCCTTCCTTTCCTGAGACTAAATTATTGGTAATCTTACAGAATCATCTGCGCTCAAAAAATGATTCAGGGTACAGACTGCTCTCCTTAATTGGTTAAGATGGTGTCATGACATTTTGGTTTGGGGGCTACTTGAATTTGAAGAGTTTTTGCTTCAGAAGTCATTTCACTGGATACAGGTGTGCAAAGTTTCTACTGCAAGGCTTTGAATGGTCTGCCACTTCCCCCCTCCTGCCTCATCTCTTACTGCTCCCTCTTTTCCCTGCTCCCCTATATCTACACTAGCCTGCTTGCTTTCCTGCAAATATATCTTGCAGTTCTGCCTCAGGACCTTGGTTCTTGCTAGTTTGTCTCCTTGGATTCTTTCAGGCATCTGCTCCAATGTTGTCTTCCATGCACATTGTTCTTGAGGTCCACACCACATGTCAAGCGGCACATTTGGTCCCTCCCACTGGACGGCTTTCTACTGCCACAGTCTGCTTTCTTTATAACAATCTGCAGTAAAGAAGTGAGACAGAGCCAGGTGGTGGTGACACATGCCTTTGATGCCAGCACTTGGGAGGCAGAGGCAAGTGGATCTCTGTGAGTTCGAGACCAGCCTGGTCTGCAAAGCAAGTTTCAGAACAGGCTCCAAAGCTACAGAGAAACCCTGTCTTGAAAAACAAAAAACAACAACAACAACAACAAAAAAGAAAACAAAAAAAGTGAGACGGAGTGTCTGGTTAGAAAATGATCTAGTTAAATTAAATTGTAAAATTATTGTTAATCTTCCTCTTAGCTATTAGATAGTTACTACTCTTAATTTTTCAATTTAAAAATTTAAATGTTATTTATTGAGTGTGTATGGCAGAGAGGCACGTGTGCCATGGAGCACTGACAGAAGTCAAAGGACAATGTGTAGGAGTCTCTTCTTTCTTCTCACCTGATGGGTTCAGGGGATCAGACTCAGGTTGCCAGGTGTCTTGGCAAGTACTGTTGCCTTGCTGAATCATTTCCCTGACCTCACTTAGTTTTATTTAAAGCACTATACCACAGAAACTTCTCCTTACACAATCGCATGCATGTACACATGGTTATGAAGAAAGGATCTGGGCTTGTGATGGCTATTCTTGTTTGTCTGCTTGACCACATCTGGAATTAAATGAAATCCCCAAATGGAGAGCACACCTGTGAGTAATTTTTTGCTTAATTTGAAGTGGGAAAACCCACTTCTACTCTGGATCTTTGAGGCAGAAAGACACACCTTTAATCTAGAAATTTTGATCTGGGAAAAGACCTGCCTTTAATCTCAAATCTTGAGGTGGGAAGACACACCTTTAATCTGGGCCATACCTTCTGCTGGAAGTCTATATAAGGATATGGATGAAGGAAGGTTTTGCTCTTTTCCTGCTTTCTCTCACCTTGCTAGCAAGTTCTTTTCTTTGGGGCATTAGAGAGTAATCCTTTGGACTGAGCAACTTCTGGATCTTTGGGCTTTCTGTTCATAGCCAGCCATTGTTGGATTAACTGAACCACAGCCTATAAGTCATTCTAATAAATCCCATTTATATACCTAAATAGGTAGATAGGTAGGTAGATACATAGATGGACAGACAAACAGACAGACAGGTTGATAGATAGTCATTCTATAAGTTCTGTTTCTTTAGAAAACTCAGACTAATACCAGGCTAAAACTTACTTCTCAGTTTTAAATCATGTGAACCTTTCGCTCTTACCCGTTAAAGGCTTTCCCAAAGGATGGTATTACTGAACGGTGACTGGGTTAGAAGGACTGTTATCTAAACAATGATTGGAGTCTTAATTTGATGGTGTTACTAGATGGTAGGAGGAAGTAAGAGGTGAGGCCTACTTGGAGGAAGAGGTCACTAAGAGAGTGCCTTGAAAGGGTTGGTTTTGTCACTGGCCCCCTTTTCTCTCTAGCTCCTAGTGGCCATGAAGCAAGTAGCTTCCCACCAGAATGCCTTGATGCCATGATATTTCTGCCATGCCACAGGCATGGGGCAATGGTGCCAGTCAACAATGGCCTGAAACTTCTGAAAATGGCCTAAAAAAGTCTTTCATAGTTCTCACAGGTATTTTGTCATAGCTAGAAAAGCAACTAAAATACTAGCCATATTGATTCCTTTCCTGGTCCCTAAATTTTCTTACCTATGAAGGCCAGCCTGGCTCTGCTATTAATTTTAGACCAACTCACTTCAGACATTTTCTTCGTTGCTCTTTGTTTTTGGTTTTGATGATATAATATTACTCTGTCATCCAGCTAACCTTGAACTAATGAAAATTTCCCACCTTCTCCTGAGTACAAGGATTTCAGGCTTGAGCCACTGTGCCCAGCACAGAAACTCGGTTCTGGTGTGTATTACATCTTTAGCCCCTGAAATGCTGTGAACGTTCAGACAATGAGGCAGGACACTGATACCACTCATCAGACAGCAATCATCACTGGGCATTTGTTGAGCAACAAGATACAAAGCCCGTGGCAGTACAAGGTATCCCAGGTTCCATTCATATCATACAATGATGAAAGTAAAATGTTTCCTGAGATGGCGGGAATGAACGAGCTGGTGGAGAGCTTCTGGTTGTATTCAGAACCTACCATAGAAGACACAGATGAAACCATGACTACCCAAGGCTCTGGGTTCCATTGTCAGGAGGAGGGAAAAATACATTTTAAACTTGGATCTTTCTAACTATAGTCAGCTGCTCAGACAACATTTAAAGGAAAGGTTATGAAATAAATTCTATTTACAGAAATCCATTCTGTTGTAGCAATTGTCTCACTGTCCTTTCTCATTGACAAATTAATTTCTTGGTACACAAAGACCATTCTCCACTTATTTTTTGTATCTTTTCATTAACCAGACACTCAGAAAAGAATACATTTTTGATAAATGTTAGTGACTAAATTGAGTTTTGGTGCCTACCTTGCTTTACCCATTAGATTTTTGTCTTGTTTTTGTTGCATCTAACTGTCCCTTCAACCCACTCAACTGAAAGGCCAATTTAAGATTTAGAACTCTTACTTGAGGTCATGGATATCTCTGAAATCACTCAGTGTTCTTTATATTTTTCACTGATGTAAATCTTTCAGTGTGGAAAGGTATACTGGCCCTTGTGAGTCCCTTTCTGAGATGACTACCTACTGTCAGTCAATACACTCCTATTACTCAAAATAGGGAAGTGCACATTTGTATATAAATTTATTCTTGCAAACAATTCAGAAGAGGAATGAACATTCCAAACAGGAAAAAAAAACTTTAAACTTCCTAATAGCAGGCAGATGCTACTATAGTCTGCATGTTCTAGTCAGTGGACAAAAGAGTTTCTTTTGTTCTGGTTGAGGCATCAGACTACCACCTATGAAACAGGGGCTCCCATGAAGATAAAGTTATTGCTAAAAGAACAAAACAGTTAATGAAAATAGTTTTATTCTAATCATTTTCTAAAAAAAATATTACTGACTGATAGCAAAGCTGTTAGAAATTGAATGCCTGTTGTAAAGTCTAATAAAAGAGTAATACAAGGGTGAAGCACATTGCCACAAAGCAAGTTATTTCATTATTCCTAAGGAACAGAGTCAGGGCATGAATGACACAATAAAAAACATACGCCACTCTCCAAATACGAAAGTAAAATCAAACACTTGTCGGTGTTAGTCAACAATTTTGCCTTACTTCTTTTTCTTCTAAAATTATCAGAAACGTAAGTTATGAGTGGGATTGTGTTTTCTTCACCTAACCCTGTATAAACTTAACTTTTCCAGAAAGATGAGGGGAGGCGGGAAGAAGCTGAGCAGGGAGCTGCTCTCTACTGGCGTCAGATGTCTGGGAGAAGGAGCTGCAGAACAAATGTGCTAAGGTTCTCATTCTCAGTGCTTAAGAAATAAAACTCCCAGCCTAAGATTATAACTGTGAAAAAATGAACCCCCAAATTCTGAGACTATATGTGATACAAACGTCCTTTAAAAACACCAGTGGCAAAGTCAGGGGCAGTATAAGGTGAAATGAATAGAGATCAAGTGACCAGTGTCCTTTGTGTAAACCTTTCCCCAGGCCCTAACAAATTAATGTATTAATAACACTTTTGTACAGTTTATAAGATAAGTAACTACAACTGGCAAAGGCTTAATTTGGATTATGAATTCGTCATTTCCTCTCTTCCTGGAGTGTTGAAGTGACCTCATAGAGCTTCACGATACAGTGAAGAGGTGGGTAGAGATACATTAAGTGTGGAGTTAATGGAATAGACTGATGTGGTCTTCAGGGCTGCATATAGAACAAATTACAATTAGCTAAGTGAGATCAAGACTAATTTATGGCTAGGCGTGGTGGTGCATGCTTGTAATCCCAGCATTCAGGAGTGTGAGGCAGGAGGATCGCTACAAGTTTGAAGTCAGCTTGGGCTACATAATAAGGTTAACCTGGACTTTATAACAAGACTGTGCCTCTGACAAAATACTCACCAATAAGTCATATTATTGTATGAATGTATCCTTTGGTTCCTCACACGGGATGCATGTGCCTAACTCAATGAGAAATGTAAAAGAGATTTACTCAAACTCTTAACCTTAACATTCAGAAAACCGTTAGCAACAATAAGTTTAAAGACTAAAATCACTTTTAAAGAACAACAATAAAAACAGGCCTTCTGTTTCTACATATGAATTCTTCCTACTGCAACAGTTTGAATAGCTGTTTGCCTCTCCTCCAATTCACATGTCTAAATCTAACCTAAATATTGTATTTAGGTTAGAAACAGAATCTAGTCGCCAATATGACAGTATTAGGGAATAGACCTCGGGGAGGTGATTAGGTCATAACCATAGGGTCCTCATGAAAGGGATTAGTGCCCATTAAAAGGGGTGCCTGAGAGCTGTCTTTCCATTTCTACCATGTGAAGGCATGAACAGAATTAGCATTTATAGCTGGAAAGATGACCCTCACCAGGAAACAAAACTGCTGGCTCCTTGGTTGTGGATTCCAGAACCAAGAAAAATAAATTGTTACTGATAAGGCACCCATTTTCTGATAGCTGGTTATAGCAACCAGAAAGACCTTTAAAATCTGCCCTGAGCATTGTTTCAGCACCACAAGCAAGTTGAAAATCTGACAAAGTATGCAGAACGGTAGTGTTCAGACGTTGCCTAAAGGGAGCTCAGATCTGTGCTCTCTGAGAAGGGGGCTATGCATTAGAAGTGCAGTAGAATTAATTTTAAAATAGCTAACCTTAAATGCAAACTTTAAATGGATATAATTGATGTGCAAATTATTTAAATACACACCAGAACAACTTCATCAGTCTTTAAAGAAACACAGCAAAATTCAGTGACCAACAAAAACATTAACTACACAACAGTAAAATTCATAGATATCCAGTCAAAAGGTGTTAGACATGCAAAAATGTTAGAAACTGTAGTACATTATAAGCAGGAAAAAGTTAGTAATGATAGAAAGGTTCTTTCGAACCTTAAAGTAATTACCTTTTATAAGCAGGCTAAATTGTAAAGGAAAACATGGAGATTAGGGAAAGAAAATCTATGATACAAAAAAATCTTACAAGGATGAAAATGTAATATTTTAAATACAGACTATATGAGATTGTAATGATAAATAAAGCACTGTATAAAAAGTCATTAAAAATGAAATGAAGATCATACCAATATTAGATATGCAAAATAAGGTACACAGAGAAAAAAGAACTGCAGAAAAATGAGGCATTTGTGACTTTTAAACAATCTCATATACATAATTGCAATTCCATAAGGAAAGACTTAAAATTTTACAAAAGGCACGCATACATTTTAAAAAGTAATAGCTAATGTGATTCCAGCACAACCTATAAACCTGTAGATCCAAGAATCAAAATGACTCCAAGCAGAGGCAACAAACTAAATCACTGTAAGATAAGCCATTGCTAAACTTCAGAAAGTTGGTGTTAAAAGTTTTAAATACACAGCCTTCAGAGGGAAGAAAACAGAGGTGACAGCTGATCCCTTATCAGGAACTATGTAGTCCAAATAAAGTGGAAAGGCTCTTCAAGGTGCTGAAAGGGAAGAACAAAACCATTAACAACCTACAAGCTCAGTCCCACCAATTTTTTCTTTTAAAAAACATGCAGGAAACCAGGCGGTGGTGGCACACGCCTTTAATCCCAGCACTCTGGAGGCAGAGGCAG
>LOJH01073723.1:314-10804 GCA_001685095.1 Ellobius talpinus
TGTTGATGATGCTTCTCAGAGCTACGCACTGCCTGCTAGGCCCTAGTGTGGATACATTGCCACGTGGGCAGAAAGACGATTAACTGGAAAAAATTGTTCAGAATTCATAGGAAGGGAGTAATGACTGACTCCTTTTTACAGTGCTTAATCATAGCATTGGAATGTTTTCACATGGATAGATCCTGGTCAGGTCAGGCATGGATGGATGCCTATGCTACTCTCAGATGGGTAGACAGATGTGGACCAAAACATATGTTTATGAAACAGGAAGGAAAGAGTAAAGAGAAGGAGAGGGGACAGGAAAGAAGAAACAGGGAGGAAAGAGCAGGTAAAGCAGAAAGAGAATAGTAAAGGAGAAGCAGTGAGGAACATCAGGTAAAGAGAAGGAGAGAGGATGATAAAGAAGAAAGAGACAGGGAGAAAGGAGAAAGGATTAAGAGAAAAACCTTTCTCAGAAAACTGAAATCATAAAGACCTATGATTCCTCCCAAGGGAAATACAAAAGCAGATCTAAGAGCCTTACTGGCAGGAAAAGGGAGTCTCTCTCAAACCTGAGAGCAATGTCAATTTTAAGACAAATAAAGAATCATCCTAAAGATATAAATCCGCATTCTACCATACACGATCCACTCCTCTAGAAGGTGCACTAGGAAAAAAAAGAAGCATATTTTTGCAGTTCCTGCTAAATCAAGTCTCCTGGTTGCCTGTGCTTACCTAGTACCACCTGGTGGCAGTCAAGGTCATTTCAGAAAAGGAGAAAATTAAAACAAAACAAAAATAACACAGTGGCAACAGGGACAAAATTCTGATGCAGTCTCAGCTTTTCAAATTCTAACTTGAGTCTTAGGTGGCATTGTGAAGCTCTGGAAACATTGTTGGGATGAGGTCATTTGTTTTAATGCTAATTAAAGTGGGAGAAAAGTTAGAATCCAAGTAAGTCACAGAATGCTACCAACCACACCAGCGATGATTAGGAATATCCCATTAGACAGTTTTCCTCAGTGTTTGCTAATAGCTCTGTTTCTTTATTTGTGCTGTATCTCCCAGATTCCAGACCCCAATGCCTAACGCTGCTAACTGATGGCAACAAGAACGCAGGCTGAAAGATCAGAGCAGAGACAAGCCTAAGTGGAACACAGAAGGTGCCATTCCTGTCACCTTGTCCTCATTACTATTAGGTTACAGCTAGCTGTGCTAGCAGCACTTCCCACTCTGTCTCTCTCATCATTATATAATAGCAAAGTACTATTCGTCACTAGCTTAAATTGCCCTTCCAGATCTATTCTCCTCGACATCCTTTATAAATTTATAAATTGGGTTCTCTATGTGTTTCTTTCCCCCTTTCTCTCCTATAAAACCCAAATCAGTTGACTATCCACATTTTCCAGGCTGTATACTTGATACAAGGGAGTCATCATCCAAACAGATGGTTCAGGACATTACTGTTATCAATAAAACAGGAAAAGTAGTAACTAATAGCTGATTTAGTGAAACTCTTCTAGGCAGAGGTGATGGTGATTTATTTTGACTGGTCAACTTAATTCTCAAAGCAACCCTGTGAGGTAAATACTATTTTCATTTGATTTTATTAATGGTTAAACTGAAGCATGGAGTGGCCTATAATGATATAAACAGTAATAGAGAGGAGTTTCTGCTCATGCCAATTCCAGAAATTGCTCCTTCCTAGTCACTCTCTACAAACAAGGGGGGGAAACACCAACATACAAAGTAGTAAAAGGGATAATTTTCAATAACAAAATGAACTACAAGGAGTATAAAATAGCAATGAGTTTGAAGACTGTTATCTTAAGAAAAGGAACAAAAAGAAAGGGGGCTACTTTAAACTGAATATCCAGAGACATCTCTGTGGATAGAGAGGACAGAACTGAGTGATAAAAATAATCCTTTTTGCAGATATCAAACAGGAGGAGTCTCTCATACAGAATGCACAGATGCAATGGCTAGAGGATGTTGGTTAAGTTTCAAGAACAGAGAGATGGCTACAGCATTGAGGGGACAATGAAGCATCATTTCAATCCTATGAGATGACTGCTACCAAACAGATAAATGATTAACAAGTGCCACAGAGACTATGGAGTAAGGGAAATTTTGCACACTTTTGGAGGAAATGGTTCTCAATAAGTAAAAAAGAATTACAATGTATTCTACTAGCCTCAGTATTATTGTGTCCAAAGGAATTGAAGTCAGAATGTGGAATCTATGTTTATGACAGCACATTTGCTATAAAAGATGCAGAATCAACAAGTGACCTTCAGTGGATAAGAAGACAGAGATGTGAGATGTGTACACAAAAAATAATATTCAGTTTCAGAAGTGGAAATTCTGTCACTGACAACAATGTGGATGAACCCATAGTAAATGAAGCCACATAAATATCACTGACATTTATATGTGGGCTCTATAAATATCTTATAGGAAAAATTCATGTTGATGGCTATCAGGAATGTTGTCAGAATATACAATATTTCAGTGTGAGAAGAAAAAAAATATAAAGCATCTATTGTACTACATGATGACTGGTAAATGAGAATGCACTATAGTATTGAAAATGGCTAAAAGAATTGATTTTAAATATTTTTAACAAACAATAAAGAAGGTAAATATCTGAGTGACTGAAATTTAGTTATTGCTATGATGATAAAGCACAAAAAATGTCCAACCTAAGAACACAAAGATGATACCAATTCCTTCGAGGAGTCCTTACCTCTCAGCTCAAAGGGAGCTACTGGCAGCTTTATGAAGAGGAATGATGATCTGACTAGCATCCAGGAGGTGGCCTCTGATGGACTACTGTTCCCTATTCATAGATTGAACACCACAGTAGTTAGGATACCCACCACATGCATAGGTTGCCAATGTCTAAAGTTCAGGTGCCCGATATGGGATGTCCTTTTAGATATGTGTTGTTTTTATTGGTTGATGAATAAAGCTGTTTTGGCCAATGGATTAGCAGAGCAAAGCCAGGCAGGAAATCTGAACAGAGATATAGAGAGACGGTAGGCAGAGTCAGATAGCTGCCATGTAGCTACCGAAGGAGGACACGTGGAACCTTGGGAACCTTACCTGTAGGCCACAGCCTCTTGGCGATACACAAACTAATAGAAATGGGTTAACTAAAGATGCAAGAGCTAGCTAGAAATATGCCTGAGTGGGGTCACAGGCAGTTGGCCCAGGACTTACCCTTAGTGCTTGAACTGCCCTTTTAGAGCCCGTTCTCTTCGGAGGGATAACTTGCTCAGCCTAGATATAGGGAAGAGGGCCTTGATCCTGCCTTGGTCCTTTCTCAAAGCAATGTGCTAGGATTTGATGATTTCCCATGGGAAGCCTTACCCTCTCCAAGGAGAGGATGATGGGAAGGAAGGTGAGGGAGTGGGAACTGGGACTGGTATAATGAGAAATGAGAAAAGATTGTTCTTTTTCAAAGAATCTTGATTAGTCTTAATAAAAAATGCAGATTTTAACTCCAAAGAAAGAAGGGAAGGAAGGAAGAAGAAAAACACCTAAATAATTGACTGAACAGTGTTGTAATTAATACAGTTTCTGTGTGATTTTTTTTGGGTCCATGCGGCCAGGAAACAAACAATATCCAGTTATAGGTACTTTTGACTGATTCCCTATTTAGAGGCCAGCGCTCCTTGCTCTTATAACTGGTAGTCCAGACATCCTTCTGAATAACTAATGTGAATATCTACCTATATGAGCAGTGTTAGTGAACAAGTAGCCATAATTATGTCTGCACTGACAAGCGCTGTCACAGCGGTGTTCCAACAGCACTAAAAGCAGATGAAATCATGTTTGACTGCTCAGAACTGGAAAGTGTTGGGCATTGACTAAAACTAATGTTTGACCCTAAGGGCTCTGTTGTACCATGTTAGTCAGGGAACACCTCTGTGTGTGTAAGATTTCAGTCTTTGATAAATAACATGCCTAGAATGAATGTCAAAGGCCCAACAGAAAGCATCATCACATCTGTAGTAAGATCCTCAGTGAATCCAATGATTTGTGCAGACAAACTGTTTGCCATAGGGAACAGGTGCTGTGCTCCTTTACCTATATGGAGTCAGTGGGATTCTCCATTATTTCACACATAATTACTTGTTCTGAACTTAGAACAATTAGATTAAATTTTTACAAGGGGAAAGTATTCTAGGTTTTTTCCATAGCTAAAATTTTATTGGACACACCCATACTCATTTGCTAATAAACCATGTCACTTGTGACTTAGGAGCTGCAGCAGAAATGATATGGTACACAGTTTAAAATACTATCTTTCTCTTGAAGAAAAAAATGCTTATCTGGGGGATAAGGTTTAGATTTTAACTATACAATATTTACCCAAACCACAATATAACACTTAACACCACTATGACAAAATTAATAAATTTTGGTAAGGATATGAATAAGTCAAAATTGTCATACATCACTGATAGATACATAAAATGTTTTACGTGATGTGGACATCAAATCCTCAAACAAGTAAAGACCCAATATTTCCACTACTAAGTATCTACCCAAGAGTGCTGAAAATATATTGGCATGATTTTCTACCTTTTTTGACTTAACATCAAGTTTGACAGTTTTCAGTTTATAAGGTTATACTATTAACTTGGATATATCAGTGCATGGATTAAAAAATGGTGGATGGATGCCTGCATGCATTAATGTGTGGATCAATGTATCAATGAATTGAGGGGAAAATGAGAATTCAGGTGTTCTAAGTGTCAAAGTGCAATCATGGAGATGTTCTCTACTAGTCTGAAATCAGGACAAAAGTGGCAATGAGATTACTACTTGAAACATTGATGAAAGTCATCCCTTAAAGGTATTTCAACTTCCAGACCTAGAGTATACTCGAGATGTATAGACAGCAAGTCATGATACTTTAATCAAACAATATTAGTGAAAGAAAAATTCTATAACCCTACCTGGATCTCCCACTAGAGAGGCTGACTTCACAGGTCTCATGGGAGGTTTTAAGTCGCTTCCTTTGGGAATACATTCCTAGCCTCTTCTCTGTCAGTTGTATTGATAAGGGATATTGTTAAGGCAATTACCATGTACATGTCCCTATGGTTTTAGGCTATCATCTCAGCATTTGAAGGTTGGTGTGTTCTAACATTGCTAATAAAATTCCTCTTTTTTAACAGAGGCTCTGCTCTTCCTGAAGTGTAATCTTAAAATGTTAACAAACCCATCCCCTTGGGAACACACATCTGACTATCTCCAGAGGAGGAAATTACATTGTTTCTCTTCATCAGGAACATTTCTTCCTTTCTTCTCTGAAATTTCATATAGACTTGTTCTTACAAAGATGGAAGCAGCTTGAGTATGTAGCTCCTTTCTCACTTTTCTTCCAGCCTTAAGTTGAGAATGGTCACTTCTTCACTCAAGGATCTTGTGGCTTCTGTTTCGCATATCTACTACATCACTACTATGGTGCTTTGAAATAAACACTTCAAGCACTGTGGTAGTATAATGTGAGGACAACGGATCTAATGACTGAAATGGCTACTCAGTGATTACCGGAAAGGTAGCATATACAGAATGGATACAAGAGAAGAATAAAAGGCCCATTTCCCTGGTATGCTGAATGGGGTGGTGAGAGATTGCATTATTGATAGTCTAGAATAGTACACAATATCGCATATGCTATTTTTCATTTAATATTTGTGTACCAGAGCTGACTGTTGGTAACAGAGACTGTGTAAACAAAAACCATTGATAATAGGTGACCTCTCTTCATAGTCATTACAAGGTCAATATTCTCTTTGCTGATTTTGGAATATACATATATATATATATATATATATATATATATGTAATTTTGCTTTGTATGGTAAAGTCTAGCATAATCATTCTTTCAATGATTATATTTCCCCAAAGTTTTCACAGTTGAGAGAGTAAAAAGAGGAATTCTCTGTGAAAGATATTGAAATTGGACAACAGTAGATTCTGTTAATTTGCTTAAGTTACATGATAAAATAATGTTTGAAAGAGTTGACCTTTTAAAGCATCTGTAAATATTGGAACTGGAGTGATGAAATCCCTTCTAAAGGGATTTATTTTGTAGTAAGCATAGTGACTTATGCCTATAGTCCCAGAATTTGGGAATCTAAAGCAGGAATATTGCATGAGTTAAAGGAAATTGTGGGCTACAAAGTGAGTTCAATAACAGTCTTAGCTTCACAGGACAAGGACCTAAACCTAAATAAATAAATGAATAAATAAATAGATAAAATTAAGAATTTGAATTGATGTTATGTGAATCTGACCATTGTATTATACAACCATTTTAAAACATACACATGCCAGAAAATTAACATTCTAAAGCAGAACTCTGAGCATAAAGACAATCACATTTATTCATTACCATTACAAACCATCCCTTTCTTGCTTGCTTTCAAGAATCATAAAAGTTGTTATTAGAATTCCAGTCATAAACTCTGGACTACACCTCTGATTTATGTAATTAATCTCCAACTGCATCAAGAATATCGTGTTGTTTGTTTATGGACTTTGCACTGAAGCAGAATTCAGATTTATGACATGGGGTGATTATGATTTCAGGGGCTTAATGAGAATGGTGTTATCATAAACATTGCAGTGTATTTGTGGTCTCTGTGAATGTCTTACTTGATTAATTAAATGAAATGAAAGGCATACTTGCTTTCTTGGTGGCCTGTTACATGCTTACTGGGAAAAATAATCTGCCAACAATCTCATCATCCAGAGCCATCACTGAGGACTTATTGTTCTGATTTGTGATGCTCAATGAAATAGCATTAGACTGAAGAGTGGATGATCACGAAAAAAAACTGGAGGTAGTTGATGGAGATCCTGATTAATGAATTTCTCACATGATTTCCAGTTTTCAACACATTAGCTCGTGTGTGTGTGCATGCGTGCTCAGCATTATTTATTCAAGTATTTAACTTACCCTCATATTTGGTATTTGGACCTTTTCTAATGATTGCTTCTATATTTCCACAATGCCTTTCCTTGGGAGAAAATATTTGCATCTAAATTATTAAGTTACCTTCAAAATTATATGTTGAGATTCTAATTTCCAAAGTAATGGTACTAGAAATGGACATTAGTAAGATAATTAGACCATAAAGTCAGAGTATATATTGATAGAATTAATGCCATTATAAAAGATAATCAAGGTTGCTCATCTATCCCTCTATCATGTGAGGCTGTTACAGAAAGGTGATGCACAATTAATAAAAATCTCAGAGACAGAAATAAGGCATAAACCCGAAGACCAGAAAAGTGAAGCAGCCAGCCACTGGCTCTTACATCAAGCTCAGTTCAAAATGGCAATCCTGTCTCCAGGAATCTCAGAATGAAACTGAGACTGAGCCTGAGAGCTGACTCTTCCCATTTTATAATCTTGTCTAGTTCTGGGATTAAGGGCATACACCACTATCCCCTCGTTTTTATGATAAACTAGTGTGGCTACTGAGAATAAAGGTGTGTGCCATTGAGGCTATTGGGTTTAAAGGTGTGTATTATCACTGCCTGGTCTGTAAGACTGGCCAGTATGGCTGTTTTACTTTTTTGATCCTTAGGCAGGTTTATTTATTAAAATTCAAATGAAATTCCACTACAGAAGGGTGCCTTCTATGAACCAGGAAAGAATCTGAACAAAACATTTCAAGTTTAGGTTACTTGCTCTTAAATTTTCCAGCCTCCAAGTCTATAAGGAAATAGTTATATGATCTATATAAGCTGCTAATGCATGACATATAAAGATTGTTTATTCATTTACTTTGTATGGATATTTTTCCTGCATGTATATCATTCTATTCAATTCATGACCCCAAAGACCAGAAGAGTGTATAACTAGAGTAGGAGACAGTTATGACCCATGAGATGCAGCCTGATAATTGAACCCATGTCCTTTGGAAGAACACTCAGTGCTTTTAACTGCTGAACCATCTCTCCTGCCTGCTTGGTAATATTTTATAGCAGCATAATCATACTAAGACAATAACTAAAAGTATTTTAGAGGATGAGTAAAAATTTGCCAGGGTGAGCAGAAATTTAGAGGTTTCACACAAAGGAAGAAATAATGGAATTGGTATTGGAATGTAATTCCAGAGAGGGCTCTCATCTAATGGCTCTTTCTACAGTAACATAGGAAATATGTCCATCTGACAAGATTGGGGATTACTACTGCTGTTGATGATATAGAAATAAAATGTTAGAATGATCAGTTAGGGGAATAAAGGTAGACAATTTAATAGAAATACCAAGGTTTGTATCTTTCAGGTGCTTATTATTTCATTGACCATAGTCATTCATAGCAGTAACAGGAAAAAAACTGGTGGAGGAAGTTAAACACATCACAGTTATGTATTTAGGACAAGTGGCTAATGTATCTGGGGAATGACCTAAGTTCATGAATCTACCAAACTCTTGTGGCAGTAACCAAACTGTCATGGAATAATACAAATGAGATCCTAAAGCATAGTCCTGAAATCAAAATAAAATAGTGTCCCAGGAAAATTTAAAGGTGGCACTGAAACCTCAATTATCATCCTTTCTTATATTTCCCAGTTATAGAGTCCAGTAATGGAACTATCCCTGACTTTCAAGTATATTTTAAAACTCATAATCATATGTAGAGTCAGCATTCTGCCTTGAAACTTTTTGGAAATCCAAGACTAATCACTCGTATTAAAAGATGGGGACTTATTTGTAAGTAAGATAATTAAACCATTTTATAATGAATGTGAAAATGATAGTGTCTTTTGGTAAGTCCATGGGGATATTTGTAGCTGAAATAAGTTGAAACTTTATAAATAGTGACATGGTCTGTTGTAAGGAGGCCGCTTGTTGGTTCCCAGCCATTTAGCCCTGAAATAATCACACAGAAATGATGTTTAAATTACTGCTTGGTCCATTAGCTCTAGATTCTTATTGGCTAACTCTTACATCTTAATTTAACCAATCTTCATTAATCTGTGTATTGCCACGTGGCTGTGGCTTAGCAGGTAGTTTCCAGCGTCTGTCTCTGGCAGGGGCTACATGATTTCTCCCTGACTCTGCCCTTCTTTCTCCCAGCATTCAGTTTAGTTTTTCCACCTACCTAAGTTCTGCCCTATCAACAGGCCAAGGCAGTTTCTTTATNTTGGTCCATTAGCTCTAGATTCTTATTGGCTAACTCTTACATCTTAATTTAACCAATCTTCATTAATCTGTGTATTGCCACGTGGCTGTGGCTTAGCAGGTAGTTTCCAGCGTCTGTCTCTGGCAGGGGCTACATGATTTCTCCCTGACTCTGCCCTTCTTTCTCCCAGCATTCAGTTTAGTTTTTCCACCTACCTAAGTTCTGCCCTATCAACAGGCCAAGGCAGTTTCTTTATTCATTAACCAATAAAAGCAACACATAGACAATAGGAACTCCCACAACAAAGATCCTTTTGTAAATCCTCTTGGGGCATGCTAATAGGTGGGTCTTTCTCAAGCTATGCTAAATGGTTAAATTGCTGAAATTAAAATAGTCTGTGAAGTGGGGAGTAAAAATTATCAGAAACTATTTAGTTTTAGATGTGCTACAACATGCAAGAAGCAGCTTTTAATATTAATTTATGGTACAATCACTATGTTTTAGCCACTGCATTGTACAAGATACATATGAAATAGAGGATCATACAGAATAGATATAAATAAAAAGGAATAATCTCTGCTTTGGAGTCTCTTAATCTTCTATTCCATTTATGGGATCTGACAAGACACCCCTTATGCAATTGTGTGTGAAGCATTTTGGGTGAATCAGAATGCCAAGGAACTTGATCAACAGCTTGAACTTCTCTTACATTTGGAATTCTGTGAGTACAGGAGTATTGCAAATCTTTCTATGAGAATAGGAGACATTTTATTTAACCTGATGTAGATATTGATATATAATATTTATGGTAAATAACTCTTGAGGGACAGATAATCTTTCCTGATATTTTTGTCCAAAGTTTAGGAATTGGAATTAATTGCTTGTTTTTCTTTCTGGTTTGTAATTATTTTAAGATCAAAGTATAAATATGTATTGTCTAAGGAGTATCTTTCAAAATTCTCACAATTAATAGTCTTAGATAAAAATATAAAGCTGAAAAAATAGAAAGTGATGTCTAAATGAAGAAAATGTGCTGAAAATGGTTTTATAACATATCAATTTGGAAAGAGTTTCAAACATTACAACTGGAAAACTCCATGTATCAGAATCCAATATTATTGTTGTTGTTTTCCACTGGCAGTGGTACCCACTCTCTTCAAATGAGATCAACGGGAAAACTTTACTTATTTTTTAACTTGTTTAAGAGACAATTATGTAAAAGTCCCTACTGAAGCCCCTCCTTCATTGTCTACTGGTTTAATATGAATGGGGCCTGCTTGTTTGTGGGGGTTTCTGTCCTGCCCGGTATCCCACAGCTGGCAAGCCCCAAAGAAAATCACACAGAGATCTCTAT
>LOJH01073724.1:0-11578 GCA_001685095.1 Ellobius talpinus
TAAAGCAAAGAAAAACCAGCCTACAATTTACAATCCCAGAGAACCTAGACAACAGTGAGGACCCTAAGAGAGACTTACATGGATCTAATCTACACGGGAAGTAGAAAAGGAAAAGATCTCCTGAGTAAATTGGGAGCATGGGGACCATGGGGGAGATTTGAAAGGGAGGGGAGGGACAGGAAGGGGAGCAGAGAAAAATGTATAGCTCAATAAAATCAAATAAAAAGGTGTATTTCATAAAGATAAAAAGATGAATTTAACAGAAAAATATACCTATCTAGTTTAAATAGGTATAATCTTGGTAATGCACCTACATCAAAACATAAAAAGCTGGGCTGGAGAGATGACTCAGCGATTAAGGATGGGTACTGCTCCTGAAGAGGACCAGAGTTTGGCTCCCTGCTTCCATCCACACTGGGCAGCTCACACCAGCCTGTAGCTAAAGCTCTTGGTATTAGTAGCCTTCTTCTAGCCTCCACAGGTACTGCACTCATATCCACATACCTACATATAAATACACACACACATCACACATACACACACCACACCACACACCACACACAGACACCACACACCACACATACCACGCACACACACATATATACCACACACACACATATACCACGCACACACCATACACACACAACACATACACACAACTTAAAAATTTTAATTTTTCAAATTAAACATAGAAAGTAAAACATGGCAAAATGAAAACTCTATTATTCCTTCCAGTAACTGAATAACCAGAAATTACAAAGACATCTGAACTTGAACTGTGGTTAAAAGTGAATTTACAAAAGTCTGCAATGTAAAGTCAAAGTATAAAAATCAATTAATTTTATATCATGCTAAATAATAATCATAAATTAAAACTTAAAAATTCACTGCTTACAATGGGATCAAAATTGTTAGATAACTGGTAACAAATGAAATATATATAATCTCTGCATGAAAAATTATGAAATTTAGCTAGAAACTTTCCGGTAGTCTAAATGATAGATATCTGACATTGCAGGGCAAGACTGTTCAGTACCATAAAGATACCAGTCTTTTCTAATTTGATATGTGGGTTTTACAGCATCAGCTTATTTTAGGATTTATAGTGGGTTTTCTTAGCAAGAAAAATTATTAGTTCTAATAATTTTAATAATTAATAATAAGATTTGTGTGGACAAGTAAAATGCTGAGATTAACCAATACTAACTCAAAGGAAAAAAAACAAAGGATTCATATGGTTGGATTATGACACTGGTGTTATAGTACATTCAAGCCACTGTGGCAGGCTGCAAATAGTCCATGCAGATTGACTATTGGGAGGTGTTGGGACTATAAAAAGTGGGGCCCACCTGGAGGAAGTTGGGACTGAGAACCTGACCACTGTTAACTCTTGCTTGCTTCCTGAATGCCATGAGGCAAGCAGCTTTTCTCTGCAACGGCCTTCTCCCACACCGTCTCTGCTTCACAGCAGGCTGTATAACAGCAGAGTCAGCCATTGACAGAAACCTCTTGAAACATGAGTCAAAATAAATTCTCTTCCTTTCACTTTCTTCTCTCAGGTATTTGTCACAGCAACAAAAACATAAGAAGAAAACCCTGTTTGACACTTTTCACATGCGTCAAATACAGGGCTATTGTAGGTCTAGATATAAAACTGAAAACAGGAAAGTTAATGGAAACCAGGAGCAGGCAAAGAGTCCTCAAAGCCAAAAAGAATGTATCAAAGAGAAAAAGAAAGGATAAGTTGTGACATAGAAAAATTAGGAATCTTGAGCCATCAAAATACAAAACTGGACATATGGCAGAGTGTTTACTTAGTGAGGCTTTGGACTTGAGCCCCAGTTCAGAAAGAAAATAAACAAACAAACAAACAAAGCAAGCCAGCCAGCAAAACAGGAAGAACACAAATTTTCAATACATACAGAGAGAAAGGGGTCTATCCCATTACATATGCAGGACTTACTGTGAATTACTAAAAGGAATTAACCAATTGGGATGATAGACATTAAAGAGATCGATGATATCACTCATTTCCAAGGTCACAGAATGGCCTAAAAAGTGCATGCAATTGGCATAAGCAATTATGTGCTTGTAAATGTGAACTAAAATTTGAGCAAACTCTATGACCCAGCAAGTATATTCCCAGGCATAAATCCAATAAAAATACCCAATTCTGTACTGAAAAAATATAATAGCACCATTCTTACTGACAGAAACTAAACAATTCAAGCATCCGTCAACCATGAATCTGATATTTTCATATAATGAACTGCTATATGACAGGGAAAACAGACTCTTGTGACAATCAGCATAAAACAACATAACAATTACAGCATGTAGTGAGTGAAGCCATGCAGGAACAATGGCATTAATTTTTTTTAATATGTATGCTTTTCTTTAACTGATATATAGGAATTGTATCTTCTGGGGGTACCATGTGATGTGTTATTGCATGTATACTGTGCAATGCTTAAGTTAGAATAAAAAGTTTCTCAAATATTTCATTCCTTTATGGTGAAAACACTCAAAATTCCTCCTAATTTTTTAAAGATTTATTTAAAAAATTATTTCTCTTCTTTTTTTTGGTTTTTTGAGACAGGGTTTCTCTGTAGCTTTAGAGCCTGTCCTAAAACTAGCTCTTGTAGACCAGGCTGGCCTCAAAACTCACAGAGATCCGCCTGCCTCTGCCTCCCGTATGCTGGGATTAAAGGCGCGTGCCACCACCACATGGCTTTAAAAAAAATTCTTTCTTGTGTGTGTTGTCTCTGTACACATGTGTACATGTGTTCAGGCGTTTGCATTCTGTTTCCAGTGTTTTTACTTTAGACATCTTTCACCACTCATTACATTAATCCTGTGTATTTGTGTGGTCATTGTAAATGGCACTGCCTCCTTGATTTCTCTATAGATATTAACTATTGGTATTTAGCAGCTCTGCTACTTTTGTATGTTAATTTTGAATCCTGAAAACACTGAACTTATTTTAATTGTTATTAGCTCAAATAGGGGTTTTGTGACTTCTTCAGGGTTTCCTATTTATAAGATTATGCTAAGGGCTGGGTAGATGACTGGCTCCGTTGGTGAAGTGTTTCCCACACAAGCATGAGGACCCGAGTTCAATCTTCAGCACCCACATGAAAGGTCTGGAATGTCTTACAGTCCCAGCAATTGGGAAACAGAGCCAGAATTGCTGACCAGCCTAACTAGCTGAATCAATGAGCTCCAGGATCAGTGAGAGAGTCTGTCTCAAACTATAGGATGAAGTTCCTGAGGAATGACACTTGAGGTTGACTGCTGGGCCTGCACAATGTGAGTATGAGTGTGTGGGCACGCACACACACACACACACACACACACACACACACTTTTATTTTTAAAGAGACCAGGTCATCTACAAAACAGCAGTCTGATTTGTTTTCCTTTTCCAGTCTCAATGAGCACTGCTTCTTTCTCCTGCTTGGTTGTTCTAGTTAGGACTTCCAGTCCTGTTTTGATAAAAGTGCTGAACACTAACATCCTTGTTTTGACCCAGATCTGAAAAGATCTCCATTTTTTCCCACATAGAATGATGCCACCCACTGACTGATATGTGGCCATTACTATCCTAAGGTACCTTTCTTCTATGCCTGATTTTTCAGTTTTGATCGTGGAGAGATGCTTAATTTCATTTACTACCTTTCTCCATGTGTTGAGACGACTGCTGTGCTGTGCATCAGGCTTATCAAACGTTATGCGCTGCACCATCTCCCCCGCCCCAGGATGAAAGTCACGTGATCATAGCACACAGCAGTTTTAATGTGCTGTTGTTTTCAGTTTGCAGTGTTTTTAAGGATTTTTGCATCTATCTTCTTCAAGGACAGCTTTTTGTCACTGTTGTTTAATCTTTGCCTGCTTTGGGTATCAGGGCAATGCCAGCCTTATGGGATAAGCTTGGAAAGCATCCTCCTCTCAGAATCGCTGTTGCTTTAGATGCCTGACCGCATGCTATAGAGGAGATGCGGGTTCTAGAACTGTTAGTCTGCTCCTCTGTTCTAGTTCTTCCCAACTCTACCCTGCTAAGATGGGCTGACGTAGGGCCCGTTTTTCTAAGTTATCAGATCTGTCAGGCTAGAGGTGAACACCATAACCTTAAACTATTTTCTGAATTTCTGTCACTTAACTTATAACATCTTGTCATCTCTGACTATAGTCATCGCTTTCATCTTACAAATTTTTAGTTGATTAACTTTTGACTTTCTAGTTCTTTGAAGTTGTTTGTTGGAGAGCTTTCTGTTTCTTTCTATGTTGAGGTTTGTTGTTACAAACTTCCCCATTATTGCTGCTTTTAATGGATCCCATAGGTTTTGGAACTGTGTCTCCGTTTTCATTTATGTAAAAACTAAAAATTTCTTCTCGAATTCTTCCTTAACCCATCAGTTGACTGACCATTGTTATTTAATGCCCATGTATGTTTATTCTGTTGTTTTTTATATGGTTTATTCTGGAGCATATCCCACAGGCTGTGAGGAACACTTATTATACAGTTGTTGGAGGAAGTGTTCTATAAATATCTGTTGGATCTGACTCCAGTGCCAGGTCTAGAAACTACATGTGAGCTCCAACCCAGATCTAGGAGCCTTAAGTTCCTATCCGGTGTGTGAGGGGGAGGAGGAAACATTACTGAGTCCAGGACAAAGTCTTGCTCTAACTTTCTGATTCTGCTCATGCCCCAGTCTGCTTTCTATTGCTGGGACAAAGACATAGACCAAAAGCAACTTGGAGAGGAGGGGCTTATTTCAGCAAAGGTGTAGTTCTTACTGAAGGGAAGTTCAGGCAGAGACTCAAGGTGGCAGGAACCCGGAGGCAGGAATGAAGGAGAAACCATGGAGGGAAACTGCTTATTGCAAGCTCTTCTTACTTGCTCAGTTTGCTTGCTTATACCCTGGATCACCTGCCCAGGGCTAGCAGCCCGCTGTGAGCTGGGCCCTTCCACATCAATCATTAATCAAGAAAATGCCTCACAGACTTGCCCATAGACCAATATGATAAAGTCATTTTTTTCCATTGAAGTTGCCTCTTCCCAGATGATGCTAGTCTCATCCAGTTGAAACAACAACAACAAAACCCAGCTAGCAGAGTTTCTCAACAGATGGAGTTTGCCCTCTCTGAAACTAGGAGGTATTGTCACGGATCTGTCGCTGGCAGTGCCATCAGCCTCCAGATGTTTCACACCTGGCTAAAGCAGTTAGTATGACAGTGAAACACAGGAGGTGACCCTTGACTGGATCTGGGCCAGAGGAATAAAAATTGAACAGAATGTGTTGTTCGACTCCTTGAATTCAACAATATTTTAAGTTCTTTAGATTTATTTATTTTAAGTGTATGAGTATTCTGCTTGCATGTACATCTATGCACCACCACACGTGGGAGTCTGGTTCCCTCAGAGATCAGAAGAGGATGTTGTATCCCCTGGAACTGAAGTTGCAGGTGGCTGATAGGCACCATGTGTGTGCTTGAAACTGAATTATGGTCCTCTGTAAGAGCAACAAGTGCTCTTAACCCCTGAGTCAAATCTCCATCCAGCCTTTGTAGCAATATTTTAATTGCCTAACAGTGTGTCTTTGACCTTAGGATGGTGATGATGGATCTTAACCTTTGAAGTACATCCCAAACACCCAGATGGTTGAATAAAACACACCCTCATGCTTGCACCCCTTCCTCTGTGCTCCTGGTTTCTGATTCAGTAGGTTGGGGTGGAGATACCCATCATTTTTGTGGACTAGATGGGATTCCATCTCCTTAGAAAAGAGGAGGGCTCCTGTGTGGTAGAGCAAAGCTGGGACCCTAAGGTAACATCTGTGTTCTTGAAAGACTTTCACCAGGATTCTTGTGAGGAGATTGTTTTTCCTTCCACTCTCTCTTTCCATGTTTATAGCTTTAACAAATCACCAAAAACTCTTGGATAATAAAAGAAACGAATACATTATGAAATTCAGTATCTTTCTCAGTCACATCTGATGCAAGGGAATCTAAATGACATGCTTTTGAGTCTGTAACTGGTGACCAGAGCAATTCCCCACAGAAGCTGAGCCTTTTCACAGCTGCTTTGCAGTGAGAACTGAGCTATGTGTCTTCCCAAGTCCTAGCATGGTGCTTCCCATGCTGAGAAACCAATGAGATTCACAGCACTGCCCTATAAATAGCTGTGTTCACAGAACTTGAGAAAATGGTAAGCCCCAAAATACTGAGTCACCCTGAGGTGGTTCTGTAACATTAGGGACCTGAGAGGACACCTGGCTGGGGAAGGCTAAGGAGAAGGCTCCAGGAGAGGAAATCAGCCACCTCCCAGAGCCTGAGGCTAGTGCTGCCTAGAATTCAGTCTGTCTCTGAGATCTCAGGAGGGAGTAAGTCATAATGTGGTACCTAGGATCCAAAGTGATGAAAAATCATGTTAAACAACGCCTTTTGCTATCCATTTCTTTACTGAGGACTTCATACATGAGTGAAGCATCTATATTACTCTTGCTCCTTCCTCTTCCTCCATTCTCTTCCTGTGTACTCCCTCCCTCCCAAATTCACAGCTTCTTCTTTGTTTTTGGTGTGTGTGTGTGTGTGTGTGTGTGTGTGTGTGTGTGTACAACCTACTGAGTTCATACAGTGTTGCTTGTATATACATGTGTCCTGAGTTGGCAATAGGATTGGACAGGCTGTGTGGGAACTTAGGAACTTTTCCCTGGAATTAACTGCTTCTCTCTCTCTCAGTAACCATTGATTACCTGTAGTTTTTCATCTTTGGATGGGACCTTGTGGAATTTCCCCTGTCCATATTGTCATGGTAAACTGCTGTTGTAATAAAGAATTTTTATTGTACAAAAGTGTTTTTGCTTGGTAATTTTTTTTACTTTCCAGGAGATGCCAAAGGAACCATTTCAACCATATTCATGTTGAAATGCAAATCTTATAATGTGCCCCTAATTTTATGATGCACAGAACTTTGCTTTAAAGTGTAATCCTTTGTGTGGAAGGAAAACATATTCATCATAAAGATTTAGAAAATGTTGAAAAGTGAAGAAAAGAAAAATTTAGCAATTACTAGACTGTAATGCTACTAATTTTTGTGTCTCTTATCATTCTCTCTCTCTCTATATATATATACACACACAATATATATACATATATGATAGATAGATAGATAGATAGATAGATAGATAGATAGATNCATACATACACACACATGCAGAGAGAGAGAGAGAGAGAGAGAGAGAGAGAGAGACTGAGAGAAACATTTTAAGAAGAGTTGCACTTTTTAATATTTGGCTCCCAGTTCACAGATGGTTTAGGAATAATTGGGAGGTTGTGGCCGTATAGAAGGGGTATATCACTGGGGGTAGACTTCAAAGTTTCAAAAGTCCATACTATGCCAAATTTTTCTCTCTGTCTCCTGTCTGGGGATCAGCAAGCTCTCAGTTACTTCTCTAGTACCATGTTTGACTGCCTACCACCATGCTTTCTACCACAATGATCATGGACTAACCCTCTGAAACTGTAAGTAAGTCTCCAATTAAATACTTTCTTTTATAAGTTGCTTTGGCCATGGTATCTCTTCACAGCAATAGAAAAGTAACTAAGTCAATATGTAAAGATAAAGTGGAGTGCTCATAAGAAAAGTTCCCATGCACAGACTGGAGAGATGGCTCAATGGTTAAGAACATTTACTTGTTTTGCTGAGAACCAGAATTCTGTTCCCAGCACCCACGTGTAGTGACTCACAGCTACCTGTAACTCCAGTTTCAAAGGAAACAGTACCTTTGTTCTGACCTTCATGGGCCTTATGTGCACATGGTGCACACACAGACGGACAGAGAGGCACATACACATACATGTAAATACATCAAAATAGGGAATTAAAAATCCCCATATACATCTCTTATTTTTCTTTAGAATAAAACTTAGAAATGAAGTCATTTGATCAAAGGGATAAGTCCTGTCTGAAACCACCAAAATGTAGTATCAAATTATCTCCTTCAGAGTCTACATCTTTTTAGAACTCTACTAGCAAAAATTCCATGCCAAAGTCCTAGGGATAAAGTGTTTTCATGTGTCTAGGCTCCCTCATATGCATGTCACTCAGTGACATCAGAGACAGGAGGTGACAGGTTAGGAACCCAAGGACCTGTCCCCTTGGAATTTGAGGTCAGGTGCAAGGCATCAAAGGCATTGAATGTTTAAAGCCATTTGAATAAATTAGATACATGAGATTTTCTTCTCTTTAAGAATCTCTTTCCTGGATATAACTCTCTCTGTTTGGATTTTGCAGCTTCATTAGAATATTTATTTCTTGTGCCCAATTACATGTTTAAAGAGAACTGGCTGTGAGGTAAAAATTTAAATATGACTATTTGGGGAAGGAAACAATTACTGGGTTAATAAATTTTAAGTTCTAAATGAACTCTTTCTAATTGAACCAATTTATCTGGCACTCTCTATTTTGGAAAAAAATAGCATTATGTGTATGGTGCTGATAGATGAACCCTTTCTGCTGAATGGCACATATATGAGACACTGACAGTTTGCTGTAGGTATTTTATATCCATATATGAGCTTTTTATTAAGTCTTGAGACAAAAAAGTAGAGATATGACTCAGCAGTTAAGAATACTAATGTGGGATTCCCTCTGTATGCTATGAATGTGTTTTATTACCATTGGTTAATAAAGAAGTTGCTTTGGCCTATGGCAGGGCAGAATATAGGTAGGCAGGAAAACTAAACTGAATGCAGGCAGAAAGAAGACGGAGTCAGGCAGATGTTTTGTAGGTACCAAAGAAGAAAGACACCAGAACCTTATCCATAAGCCACAACCTTGTGGAAATACACAGATTAATAGATATGGATTAATTTAAGATGTAAGAGCTAGCTAGAAATATGTCTGAGTCATCGGCCCAAACAGTGTTGTAATTAATATAGTTTCTGTGTGATTATTTGGGTCTGGGCAGNTGGCCTATGGCAGGGCAGAATATAGGTAGGCAGGAAAACTAAACTGAATGCAGGCAGAAAGAAGACGGAGTCAGGCAGATGTTTTGTAGGTACCAAAGAAGAAAGACACCAGAACCTTATCCATAAGCCACAACCTTGTGGAAATACACAGATTAATAGATATGGATTAATTTAAGATGTAAGAGCTAGCTAGAAATATGTCTGAGTCATCGGCCCAAACAGTGTTGTAATTAATATAGTTTCTGTGTGATTATTTGGGTCTGGGCAGTCCAGAAACAAAAGTGCAGTCTCCATTTATAAATGGTGCCCAAATGTTTGGCAAGAACAGCCACATAAAGCCTAAGAAAGCTTTAAAAAATAAAAAGGGCTTCTAGACCCACAATAATGGGAGTCAATTAGAGCTTCTTGGTCGAATATTTTCAGACAGGCTCTTTTTGTTGGCTGTAAGCAGAGACACAGTTCCTTTAAGAGAAGGCTTCCTGACTCAGAGTTAGGAGCAAAAACTGAAAGCTTCTTTTAGAGACAGCTTCCTGCTTCATGCTGGTGGCACAAATGGCTCTGGCTCTTTCAGGAGATCCTGCTATGAAGCACTTGAATGGGGTGTGTGGGCAGTGTCCTGCAGGTTACTTGGTGGCAGCATGGGCCAACTGCTTCCTAGAGTTGGGATGGTAAACATGGCTCCCAGAGCTGGCAGTAAATGGACCTTTGCCATACTGGAAAGCCAAGCAAGGTGGAACCAACAGTCAAAGCAACTGCTCTGGTCCTAGTCATGCCTGCTTAGCAGTTCACAACAGTGATCAAGAAGGATAACAGTTATGCAATAAAGACTGATTCAGACAGAAGTAAACCTCTAGATGGGTCATAATATGTTTTAAAAATGTACATCAGCTTAAAAAAGAAAATGGGTATAAACAGTTATAGAAAGAAATATCTTTAAAAAATAAAACAAAGCCTTTAAAGAGACAGTGAAAGTAATATAAAAGAGTACAGACAGTTGGGCAGTGGTGGCACATGTGTCTTTAATTCCAGCACTAGGCAGACAGAGGCAAGCAGATCTCTGTTAGTTCAATTTCAGCCTGATCTATAAGTGCTAGTTCCAGGACAGGCTCCATAGCTATAGCAAAACCCTACCTTGAAAAACCAAACCAAAACAAAACAAAACAAAAGACTACAGACAGTAATAGATTAAAGGAGTAAAGAAAAATAAGCCATGTAAAGATGGAATATACACAGAGTCTGAATTATGTATATTATTGTGCTTTCTTTGAATTTTTTGACTGTAGAGAGACATTTGATTCTGGGGGCAATATCTTGACTTCAAAATTTGAGTCTAAGGATATTTTGCTTTGGAAAAGAGGTTCNACACAGAGTCTGAATTATGTATATTATTGTGCTTTCTTTGAATTTTTTGACTGTAGAGAGACATTTGATTCTGGGGGCAATATCTTGACTTCAAAATTTGAGTCTAAGGATATTTTGCTTTGGAAAAGAGGTTCTGCTTTTGTTTCCACCAAAGATGAGAACCTGTGGATTCCTTCCAGGCTAATATGGTTGATGGAACAAGAGCCCCTGAAAGTTTTCCATGAACTCTAAAAATACTTGGCCCAACAAAAAGTAGGAAACAGTTTGGAGAAAACTACACCTAAATTTCCAAAATGATTGTTTATAAATGTTTGTTTTCATTTAAAAGGAGTTGGTTATAAATTGTTAATGGTTACCTTCAATCTCTTTTTTTTTAAAAAAATCAGAGATATGATATAGAGATAAAAACCTTGCATTTGTATGAATATTGGTCTACTGATACAAATTTAAGGTCAATTTTGTTATATGTATTCCTGTTCTTGTTTAAGGTATTATGTCTAGACAGCTCATTTAAAAATATAATATATAATTAAAAATTGCAGATTAATAGGTAGTCATTTATAATAGTCAAACTTGTAATCATGTTAGTTTTGTTTTCTAGATATACAGAAATATATTTCAGTTAGATAATCTTCAAAACCTCAAAGACCTACAGAATTTAGCATTTGAAATGTTTTACGAACTCAAACTTTTCTCAGCAGTGAAACATGTATGCTTCTGGCGGCACCAGTTACTTCAGAGAGGTTGATGGGCATTGAAGAAACTCATGAAATTTGCCTTTAATGTGACAAAGCTAGCCATTTGGACAAGAAACTATTCTTGACTGCTTGATGGTATGATGTATAAACTAGACATATAAGACCCACATAAACTGATGAACTTGCCTAAGGAAGATGAGACAGTGCTGTGGCTGTGGGACAATGGTCTTTTATCCTGTCACTTGTATTATTTTAGTAAGATATTGATTGGCCAGTAGCCAGGCATGAAGTATAGGCAGGGTGACCAGGCAGGAAGTAGAGGCAGGGCAATGAGAACAGGAGAATTCTGGGAAAAGGAAAGAGTCAGTCTTTAGTCATGACCCAGCCACAGAGGAAGCAAGATGAGAATACCTCACTGATAAAGGTACCAAGCCATGTGGATAACAAAGACAAGAATTATGGGCTAATATAAGATGTAAGTATTAGTTAACAAGAAGCCTGAGCTAATAGGCCAACAAGTTTATGATTAATGTAGACCTCTGTGT
>LOJH01073794.1:0-16699 GCA_001685095.1 Ellobius talpinus
AGTGTTTTATTAAAATAAATGATTGACAGAATACAGACAATTCTCCTGCACCACCTCCCTCCCTCCCTCCTTTCCTCCCTTCCTTTCTCTTTCTTTTTTATCCTTTAACTGTTTTTAACAGTGTTTTTAATAGCTTCTTGTCTTTTTCACTGCTGGTATTGTTTATCCTATACTTTCTACATATCTGTAATTTTTCACAAAATTTATTGTTATGCAAATCCTTTTTTTTACCAGTACATGATGCACACCAATTTCATACACCCAAGTAAGCCTGAAGACAAGCCTAAGCACTCAGAGTGCGTCGTGTTCACCTTCCGCTGCCTCAGAGTCCCTTCCACACTATTCCTGGGATGACTTTTTCATGTTGTGTGGAATTTCTTTTTATTTTTAAGCTTTCATAGCAGTATATACCATACATTGAGCAGTTTCTCCCACCCCCCCTTATCCTCTTCCTTGTCCCTACTAGTTTCGTGTTTCCTTCAACAGTTTTGTTTCTGCTGTGTGTCACATGAGCATGCTACCCCTATGGGCCATCGGGGAGAGGAGGGCTGGAGTCCTCAGTGGGTAGAGCAGGGCTCTAGGCCTGGGACACGAGAACTCCATCTTTGGAACTTTCCAGATTCCAGTTTAGAATTCAGTTCTTTTTCATCTGCTCCATTTACGGCCCGCCTGTCTCTGTCACATGCTCTTGTTTTGTTGGACCTACTACGTGCGCATTTTCCCACCCAAATATCCACTTCTGCTATTCCAGTGGGGCCTGCAGCGATGATAATGCAAAAAGAATTTGTGTGTGTGTGTGTGTGTGTGTGTGTATGTGTGTGTTCAGGGTCCCGTAAACCTGCCATTCCTAGTGGGTATCTCCTCCCTCAGCACAGTAAGCTTCAGTCTCCACAGATGGTAACAATCCTGACCTTGTGGGATTATTATAAGGACTAAATGAAATTTAATGAGATGAATAAATGCAGAACACCTGGAGCGAGGTCGCGCCATAGCAAAGTAGTCATTAGTGATCCTCACTAGTATGATGCCTGAGGAACAGAAGTGTGCTCTAATTAGCTGAAGGAAAATGTATATTTAGAACATTCCACAGTCTCATTTTATATGAACCTAGACCAGTTGTGAGTTCCTGTTAATCTCCATCTTCTGCATAAAGCAGCTTCTCTGATGAGAGTTGAATGAGGCACTGATCTGTGGTTATAACATTATGTCCCTTGGAGTCTCATACTACGCCCACTTAGCAGAATAATAAATAGCCTAGCTGCAGGTCCTTGGTGCAAGAGGGGACAGATGTACAGAAAGAGCCAGAGGTGGTTGATGGAGCCATTTCCTGAGCCCAGCATGTTGGATGCACGTATGAACTCCCAGCAGTTATGACATCATGCACGAGATCTGGGCAAGCTCAAGCAAGACAGGTCCCCAGCAGAGAGGGAAGGTGACAAAATCCCTGCTCCTAGCTGAAGAGCTACAGGCTACTGGTGACTGCTGAGAGGGGGAGGGTTTCTCTTTCAGGGTGTGGCCCCTGCAGGTGGCCCATGACATAGTGAATGACCCCACACCCAGAGGGTGGCAGAAGTAGAACTCAATAATGTAAAAAAAAATTAGGATACAGATTTGAGTAGGTAAGAAAAGTGTGGGTGGATCTGGGAGGAGCTGGGGGAGTGTAGTGGGGAATGATCAAAACATATTATATAAAAATTTAAAAGAATTAATAAAATTATTAAAATTCTATATTTGATGGGATAGATAAATGGATCTCTGTAAAGGGGATGCTGGAGAGATGGCTTAGTAGTTAAAAAGCATTTGCTGTTCTTGCCGAAGGATCAGGATCAGGTTCCAGGACCCACATGATGGCTCACAACTGTCTGTAACTTTAGTTGCAGGGGATCTGAGATCTGACACCCCCTTTCAGTCCTTTGGGCACCAGGTATGCACATGGTGCCCATGTGTATATGCAGGTTAAACATTCACACACATAAATAAAAGTAAATAAATCTTTTAAAATATGTATATTTAGAGATGACACAGAAAAAATGGGAGTTCCACTTGGGTTGGGGGAACCAGTAAGATCTCTAGCAAAACCTCCCATGAGCTGGAAAGGCCTCCAGCAGCCCTGGCTCCCTGGTTTGTCCCGTGCCCAGCCGGACACAAGCCTGTCCAGTTTCCTATCTGTTTTCTCAATTTATTTTCCCCATTATTACACAAAGACAGCAGCTGTCTTTTATGAGTTTGGGAGTTTTGGGTTGTTTGGGGTTTTAAGATAGGGTTTTGCTCTGTGGCTAAGGCAGACCTGCACCTCACCGTGTATCAAAGGCTAATCCCTCTTCCAACTTCAGTCTCCCAAATGCTGAGATTACTGGACTCCACTACCACACCCAGGCTTCCTCAGCCCTTTTATTTTTTTCTCTCCAGTTTTGTTTGTGTTTTCTTAAGAAAGTGAAGCTCAATCAGATAGGGATACTCAAACTGTGTCTGTAAAGACTCTATGTGACAGCCAGTTCTTTGCTTTTGGTAAAACTGGCAGTGTGGTGCACACCTCAGGTCTCCTCCATTTGAGCTGATCTTTCTGACAAGCTCAGAATCCTAGCAAGGTTCCTTCGGCGTCATTCTCTTGTCATGGCATTCCATGGCCTGGTGTCTGCTTTCCTTTCTTTCCCTCCAAAGGGATCTCCTTGTATTGCTTTCTTTGCCATTACCTCGTAAATCAGCTGCAACTGGTCCTGGAATATAGCAGCACAGGAAGCAGACAGTGGAAGGATGTTTATGCATTTGGTTTTCAGGGTAGCCTTGGGATACCTATAACATCTTTAAAGCCCTTTTTGTTGTCTTGACAGGTAAGCATGTTTGCAGGCCTTAGCCGGTGTTCATTGTAGGCATCTTCAGGTCACCCAGTGCTAGGTGGTGAGACTAAAACAAATTTGTTTTAAGACTTAGAAGATGCCTCTGCTGAGTACATGGACATAGTTCTTGGCCCTCCTTCCAGTTCAGTTATATTTTAAGGCATTTCTTTCTGTGAGTTTGACAGACACTTGCAATTCAAAGTAGAATATATATGAATATTGTCGGGATCGCCTTAAAGAATGGCCACACAATGTGAAGGAATCCTCCAGAGGATCCTGCTGTACCTTCCCTGTGTGTCTTTTCCCCTTTGAAGATGAGAAGCTGAATTCCACAGAGGCTGTGGGAATGGGTGGACACCCAGGAGAAAAACAAATGACAGGCAGCTCTAAGCACGTGAAGATCAGTATTGTGTCGTCAGACCGCCAAGGCTCTCAGCAGCTGACCTGATCCTGCTCTGCCCCTCTAAGCTGAGCATCAGTGGTTAGAGACTGAGGAGCTCACAGGCCATGACCGCTGGCCACTCATCTCCTCTGTCCTTTCAGCTCATTCTTCAGATGTAAAGGGCAGAGATTCGTTGGGGTTTCCTCAGTCTGTGTATATAAAACTGTCAGTTTGTACAAAGAGAAACCTTTTCAGAAAGCTGTCTTTACACACCTGTACAATAAAGTTTTGCAATTTGGAGAGGGAAAGTGGTAGATTTAAAGTTAAGCAAAAGGTACAATCTACCTTATTCATGAAAGAAAAAAAAACTCACATATTATATTGATAGCAACTTTCCTTTGAATTGGAACACTAATGTTAAAATCATGAAAATGTCTATACTGTTTTGAATTTTCTGTCATTTTTCAAACATCCATCAGAATCCTTAAGCTTACTCAGCCCCAGCCCTCAGAATCACCCAGTTTCTCCATATCCCATTGCCTGGAGACCTTAAACCTAGGAGTTGTTCTTAGCTCCTTGTCCTCCCCCACTGGCCTATAGCCGGATTCTGAGTCCACCGAATTCTCTAGATCAGCCGGATTCTCTAGATCCTACCGAAAGGGTTCTTCAGGGCTAGTGGATTTCCCCACATTTTTCTCTCACTCCTAGCCTCTCTATCCATCTTGTGTGAAGCTTTGGTATTTGTCCTTCAGCTTAGAGCTCAGACAGTCTCCTGCGGAGCACTGCCCTCCCCCATGGCTTCCTCAGAGAAATTCCTGGCCAGGCCTTGTCTGGCCTGACCCATCACCACCCCAACTCTCTATCATTGCTCTCATGTCTCTCTCTACCATTCCTCTGGCCTCATTGACTTCCGTCTCTTTGAAATGACCATGCTTGTTCCTCCTCAGGACCTTCATGGTGACTGTTTCTTCTGCCCAGCATGGCCTTTGTGCTAGTGTTTGTTGGCTCACTCAGCTCCCCCGGTCCTTCCCATCTCTGCTTAGACTCCTTAGAGGGATGCCCCTCTCTGTGGAAATGTGACTTCTTCACCCATTTCTCACCTTGAGTACCACCTCTGTTTTGTTCCTGCACACAGTCCACCTCTGCTCTGCCTCCCGGGACATCAGCAGCCCCAATCAGCTAGGGAAATTGCTGCTGGTTGCCCCTTTCCTGCAGCTCCCAGGAGTTCCTGCACAGCGTGTTTCCGTTCCCTTCTTTGAGTACTAGTCTATCTACGTTTTCCATGAACCAAAGCTGCACCTCCAGGCTGCGGCATTCTTCAAAGTGCATCCTTGACAAAGGGAAAGAATGAGCTGTCAGGAGAACTGAGAAGCTAAGTGAAGAAAGGGAAAGTCGGGCTAAGCTTGACCTAAAACAGGTCACGCTGACACTGAGAAGAGAGAAAAGCTGGGAGAAGGAAAATTAGCCTGAAATTAAAAAATCCAAAGGTCAGTGGAAGGCAGCTTCCAGGTTCTGAATGACAAGGTGCTAGAGAGGAGCAGATCTGTTGCTGTCCGCGGAGAGGGACTTGGCACCAGGCACAGAGATGTCAAGGTCATCATTCTGTAATGGGCACTGGGAACTCTTTAATGGCAGGGGCAGGCTGTCTTCTGGAAGATTAGCTGCAGAGGGCACCTGAGAGGGAAAGTGAGCAGCCAAATGCATTCCATGATCCAGCCAGTGAGAGCTGGGAGCTGCTAGTGAGAGATGGACTCATTCTCTGCACAGGAATTAAAAATAGAACAAAACACGTGGACAGGAACACGAGATGTTTTCACATTCAGATTTGTTAGAGTCTAAAATGAGATTCATTCTTGAATTTCCCCCCCAAAAAAACCCATATTCCAACATGCTAGGTGAGCTACTAAACAAGGAAGGACAAGAAGGGAGGTTGCATACCTCAGCAACAAGGCTGGCCCTCCCCATGAACACGCTGCTGTGGTATACAAGAAGGCTGAGAGGCTGCAGATAGAGGTGAGCATGCGCACACATGCAACAGTACACAGGGGAATCTCTTGGCAATCATCTGATAGCTTGTGAATTCAAAGCCAGATTTGTGTGTCAAGAACAGGTCAGATGACCATCGTGAAGTACTTGGGTGATCTGTAGTCCACTTCTCCTTTCGCCTCGCACTTTCTCCTGGGTGAACTGACTCCTAGAGTCTAATCACATTGGAACAATCCCTGTAAGATCGGTCCTAGGCTTGAAGTAGGTGAAGAATCAGAACATACCTGTGGCTGGCCGAGGGTTAACATCTTCCTTGAATTGGCTTGGAGTTGATTGGATGTCTCTCATCTCTGGTCATCTACCATCCATTCCACAAGCCTTTCTTCAGTAGCTCTTATAAGCCAAGCACCGCTAAGGAGTTGCAACAAGGTATACAATATGTCTCTGTCCTTAAAAAGCCCACTCTCGGCCTGTGCCAAAATGCTTTCACACTGTATTTTTCGATTTGTTTTCAGGTTTTGGTAGTGGATATATCTAGGCTTGTTTATTTTTGAACGCACAGATTCGTTGGATAGGTGTGCATGTGTATTTCCTTGTGAAATACATTGGAATTTTCTGCAGTATGTACACACTTGTCTATAAAGCATGTCTAGTCATGCATGTGCTTTCACAAGCGTGGCACTGTCAGTGTCTCAGATAGAGACAAGCATTGTTTGCATCTAGCTCATTGCTACCTGCTGCTTCACAAGAACGCTGTCCTCTACCTGGTTCCATGCTTGGACAGGCAGACACTACTGCTTCTGCAGACAAGCACAGGAAGGCGCAGTGTGGTCTGTGCTGACCAGAGCTGAAGAGCAGTCTAAACCTTCTTCACATCTGCTTCATTTTGCTTCCGGTTCATTGATTGGATAAGGAAGTCCCTCCTTTTGCTTCTCTTCCCCTGAGGAGGGTTTGTTGTATTCTCATTCTCCGGCCCTTCCACCAATTCCCAGCATTCACATAGCCTAACTTTTCCAACTTTATGAGGGGTTTGCTTAAAGCTGTTATTTCATTTCATTTTTAAGGACCAAAGAAAGACACCTGAAAGTGGGGGGTGGACGGGTAGCTCGGTAGTTTTAAACGCTTCCTTGCTGCTCTTCCAGAGGACATGTTCAGTTCTGGGCATCACATCAGGTGGTTCACAACCACTTAGAACTCCAGCTCCAGGGGATCCTGGTCCCTCTTCTAGCCTCTGTAGGTACCGGCTCACATGTAGCATGCACACATAAGTAAAAAATAAAAATAAACCTTTAAAGTGAAATTAACAACACTAAAAAAGTGTCTGTGTCCTTTAACTCAACAGCTTCCTGTGAAGGCAAAGACTCAGACTCGCTGCCCAATGGCCAGGTATTTCTGTTTTGTTCTACCCAGGCAACAAGAGATTTGTGGTCTTAAAAGGAACCTTAAATTCACTATAGTTTATGGGTCACAAAAATGCACAAAACTGAATAATAGGCAATTATTATTCCAGTGTCATTGTGTTTTATTATTCTGTGAATGATTCTTTGTGTGGCATTTCTCAATGGCAACAATGGAAAGTGCTGTGTGGGTCTACCTCCAAGGACCCAGTCAGGGTCCGTCCTTGTAGAATGTAGGCATCAGACCCTGCCAGCCACTGCTCCTTCAGGATCTGACTTTAGTAGACACAGTGACAGTATCTCTGAGGCTTCCTATGCCATGATTGAGCAGGGACAGAGAATGAGAAAGGATGCCCCAGGACAAATGCTAACGTGGGTTCAGACTCCTGAGAGAGGTTCACATCATGCCTCCTGGTGCACTGTGGAGGACACCCGAAGTATAGCTGAGGATCAGGACCTTTGGGAAGTGGGGGAAGAAAGCGATCAGTACTAGCTGTTGCCTGAGATCAACCTTAGGACTGACCATAACAGTTTGTCCACAACTTTCTTCATCTAAGCCTCCCTCAAAACAAAGAGGTTCATCAGCACCCCAGAGGACCTGCTGCCAATAAATATGGAGAAGGCAGCCCGGAAGACAGGGTGGGCTGTTCCAGACAGGGCAGCATGCTGCCGGAGGCTCCTACTTTAGGAAATGAGATTCTTTTCAGATGAACAGGACACTGCCTGTCACCCCTGGCCTCTTCCCTGCTTTCCTTAACTATAGAAAACGGGTACACTATTCCTGAGTGGGTGGCAGCCACCGAGTGTGAGGGAGCTCACCCAAGTCAGGTCAGTACTTTGTCGTGTTCCCATCAGGGTGACAGAGGCCTACACAAGACTGCACTATGGCCTGCACTATCACTTTACCCAATCTGGCTCCCTCTCCTTCCCTTTCTCTTCTCTGCTCAGTACCTGCTTCTAAGATCCAGGCAGCTCTCCTCCCTACTTCCACTCATGGAGAATGTGATTTCTTACTTTGCCGCCTCTCCTTTTATCTTAGACACAAAAAGGTCAGGTGTCAGCAGCCGGGGTGGGGGACAGCGAAGAGTACAAAGGGCAGCAGTTAAATGTCACCGGTGTTTCATCACTTTCTGTCAGTCCTGGGCTGAGGGTGACCGGCAAGGGCAGGGAAGACTTCAGGGATTGATGTATACCTTCCCGCTCAGGGCAGTAAATCGCTATGAAATAAATCCATTGTAAACATTCTGACGGCAGCATGCCTGGTTCACAGTAAGTTGCAGTGAGCCATTTTGTAAAGAAAAGCAATAGTTCTTTATCTGTTTCCCAAGATTTCTCACACATAGATACACTATATTTTAAACCACTAAATTAAAGCAGTTTTTCTGATCAATGCTACATCTCAGGGTGGGGAAAGGAGAGGAAAAACAGACAACTCTTATCATTGAAACATTTGAACACACCGGCACTTCCATTTCCATTCTCTCCACACTGAACAGACGGACGGATCTTCAACCCTTACCTGGCCCTTCCTGTTTTGTCTCCACGCTTTAACTTCTTTTCCCCATTTAGTCTTAGCCCTGCCCTCCTTGGTCATATGAAGAGATGACTCAAGAATTTTCTCAGAAGAGTTAGAAAGAGAACTCGGCCAGCAAAAGTGCAGACTTACAACCAAATGGACAAGAAAGAACGCCTTCAAAATAGAAAACTAAGCATAACACATAGGAGAGGCCATGGACTAAAATGCCAGCAGGTGGTCTGCATAAAAATTAGCCTTCTGTGTATAAAGATGCTGGTTTTTATTAACTTTTAGCGTTTAATAACATTTAGTAGTACTTCTTTATCTTCCTAAATAAAATTCCACATCTGCTTCAGATTTTAGTCCCCCCCCCAAATTTTACCTTTGTATCTTTGGTTTTTCTTGAAGTTCCTGACATTGGATTGGTGCATGGCAAGACAGGATTAAACCTAAGTCTATCTGAGTTCAGGCTGGTGCTTTACTGTAGTCTGGATTTCCAAGATTTGTTTTAAAATGCATTTTAACTGATCATGATTGTGACATCTATGGGGTGTAGAGTCATGTCGATGACTTCTGTGGCTTCTCTTCCGATCACAGGGCTCCTGGGGCGCCATTGCCATCCCTTTCCTCACTGCTGAGCTCTGTCATCCTCCTGCACCAAGTTCTCTGACCCCTTTCCCCGGAAGACCCTTCCTACCGCTCCTTCCTTTAATCTTTCAAAATACGTAGTGTGTTTTATTGACAGCACTTTCATCTCTGTGAAAATGCTCTCTGCAGGAGGTCATTCTCTACAATGTTTTTCAAACTTCTCTTTTAAAATGCAGTTTACATTAATTTCCTGTGCATACACAGAGGGAGAAAAATGAGAAGACACGTGTGGAGGTCAGAGGGAGAAGAGTGCACACATAAGAAGACACATGTGTGATGAGGAGGCACATGTGTGATGAGAATGCACATGTGTGATAAGACGCACATGTGTGATGAGAAGGTACATGTGTTACATGTGTGATGAGAAGGCGCATGTGTTACATGTGTGATGAGGAGGCACATGTGTGATGAGAGGTACATGTGTGATGAGAAGGTACATGTGTAATGGGAAGGCACATGTGTGATGAGAAGGTACATGTGTGATGAGAAGGCACATGTGTGATGAGAAGGTACATGTGTTACATGTGTGATGAGAAGGCACATGTGTGATGAGAAGGCACATGTGTGATGAGAAGGCACATGTGGGATGAGAAGGCACATGTGTGATGAGAAGGTACATGTGTTACATGCGTGATGAGAAGGCACATGTGTGATGAGAAGGCACATGTGTGATGAGAAGGTACATGTGTTACATGTGTGATGAGAAGGCACATGTGTGATGAGAAGGCACATGTGTGATGAGAAGGCACATGTGGGATGAGAAGGCACATGTGTGATGAGAAGGTACATGTGTTACATGCGTGATGAGAAGGCACATGTGTGATGAGAAGGCACATGTGTGATGAGAAGGTACATGTGTTACATGTGTGATGAGAAGGCACATGTGTGGAGGTCATAAGGAGAAGAGTTCATGCATAAGAAGGCACACGTGTGACAAGAAGGCACATTTGTGGAGGTCAGAAGGCAGCCTCAAAGACCAGGCTTTCCTTTAGCCTGGTGAATTCTGAGATTTAATCCAAGCCATCAGATTTAGTGGCAAGTGCCTTTTGCCACTCTGCCATCTAGTTGGCCCTGTCAAAAAAAACTTACTTAAAGATATCAAATTTCTTGCTCACTAAACCAGTCCCAGATAAGACCAACTTCTGAGATCATCTGCCTCCACAGTGATCTTCACACTATAGTCTTTGTTAATTTTAGCATCTTTCCCTCGTGGCTTGGATCCTTGGCCTTCTCCATGGATACAGCCTCTCTCTGTGCTCATCTGGAGCCAGATGGCAGGACCTCTTTGCACCCAGCATCTTCTGGCAGCTCCGCATTCTAGATTCATGAACTGCAGATCTTGTCTTCTACCCTGGGCTGTTTTTCATGCTTTGGTTATTCAGAAGCTGCTATTTACCTTCTGAAGAAGGGCATTAAGCCAGCTCCTCTAGTTCCAAGGAGGGATCTCACTACCTCCAGTTTAATAAATCTTATGTCTCCATAGCATTTTGGAAAAAAAAGTCATCCAACCTTGTCAGGCACCAAAGAACTTTCTCAATTTTTTCCTCCCTACTCAAAAATTACTATTATTCACTTTCTGAACAAAATGTTGGCTCTTGCTTTACAGGAAAAAGCAAAGTCAATACCATCTGGTCTTCTCTGTCCTTCTTAACACTTGTTTCTCAGAAAGGGATTTCTTTTCACGGCATCCCTTCAAGTGTGACCCCCACCCTCCCTGAGTCATTCTCCCCTTCCTGACAACTTGTTCCATCTGTTTGTGTTTCGTATTGCTCCTTCCCTGCTGGGTCCTTCTCCTATGTCTTTTTTTCTTTGAGGCCGTGTGTCTTGGAGCCCAGGCTGGCCTGCCTCGTAGACCTTACTCCTACTCCAGATCTCTTGCCCCACCTTCCAAGTGCTGGGATATCAGGTGCTCAGAAATATGCCTGTTCCTTCACCGGCTTTGACTGCTTCCTGCCACTCACATAAAACAATTAAGCAACAAAATGTGGCATCTTCTAGGAATGAAAGTCTAAGCCAGGCAACAAAGATTTAAGACTCTTCAATCCCAAACAGAGAGTAGAGTTGACACTCAGATGATGGAAGGACGTCAATAAGTTTCCATGGTGCAGAGAAAAAAGCCTCCTATACTATGACAAGCAGCAGACATTCCTCAAGGTGGAGATTGGGTACCACGGCCTTTTGGTTTGCACTTCAAGGACAGATCAGTGATGGTTGAGGAAGAGAGGCCCAAAGTCCTGCACAGCTTTCTCCTCAGAAAAGCTTACCTATCAGAGGCTATTCAGTCCAACTAGATGTGCCCCTTTGGGAAGAAGGCAGGTGGAAGAGAGGGGGAGACATGCCAGATGACTGGATATTTAGAGACTGCTTTTGTCTCCGTCATTCTGAGACACAGAATTCAGAAGAGCGTCTGAGAGTCAGCTTGTCCAGTGGTGACAGAAAATGTGTGGCCTCACAGATAAGTATTCTGTGTTTTTCAGTAACAACAGCAACAAACCCATAGGCATCTAAGAAATTTAAGGGAATGTCAGTTTTTGTGTGTCAGAGGTACTGGGGAAAAGACAACTGAAATTTCACTATGGCTGCCCTAGTTGGGCCTGAGCGATGCTCTTGGGGTGAATTTGTTGTTCAGGTCATCATCACTGAGCAGACACAACCCTGAGCTTCTGACTTATTCCTGCAATGCGTCACATGTAATATCAGAATGTAAGACCCTAATATGAGTGACAGAAATGACACCCAGGGAGTTGCCATGGTGACTCCATGCTCATGTGGATAGTCAGATGATGCAGGACTCCACATACCACATCACTCTCCAAAGATGCTTGAATCTGACATTTTAATATGCAAAAGTAACAAGCCAGATACTAATGAAGGCACAGAACGCAAGCGAAGGTTTCTGGCATAATGCAATTCACTCAAGAAGTCTTGTCGTTGAGCAGATCAATAGCTTTGACCTACTTGATTATATAACTTGTGATCATGTCCCATTATGAAACTCATTACCTGGTACTGCCAGAAAAAAAATTCTCACTTGTATTTCTTCCATTTTCTTCTAAAACTACATATTCTGAGGATCAGCCTTTGTCATCCTGCATAATGACATAATGACAAGGGGTTTTTTTTGTTGTTGTTGTTGTGTTTTTTATTTCTCCATTTCATCAGGTAAGGAATACATAAAGAAGCCAGAACCCTGGATCAGTAATTTATCCTCTTGTTAAAAATGCAGAACTGATGTTTCAGCAGCCTTCTGTGTGCCGTTCTGGGAGGTTGCTGTTTCTTCAGCATCTGCCTACATTTTATTTGTTACTGCCTTGACAGAAGATAAAGCTGAGGGAGGCATCTACATTCCAGAGCATCCTTTCTGATAGAGAACAGAACAACAGAGAATCTGAACACTTGTAAAAGTAGAGTCACGTAGGAATGTAGGAGAAAACAGCCCGAGTCGGCAAAGTAGATAAGCTGCCAACTGAGTAGGCAACCTTAAAACTCGGCCTTAGAGCGCTAGCAGGAGTCTGAGATGATGACGCCGGCAGCCATAGCTTATGCCTGCTCTCTCATTTGATTCTTGTGTGAGTTTTTTGGACTAGTGGCTTTCCGTAGCAATCTGCACAAAAATCACCTGGCTGTGCGTGGTGTGTGCCTAGACCTGGCAGCACATACCCGTCTTCACAGCTTTGCAGGACAATACCATGGAAATGGAGGAAAACAGGCTCCCGGAGCAGATAAACCCAAGCTCAAACTGGGTCCCTGAGTAGAAACTGACAGACACCTAAATCTGTGATGTCAGCTGACATGGGCGATAACTATTCAAAATAAGACTTTCTCCATGGTTTAATTGAAAGAACATGCGATGTATCTAGTTCAATGTTTACCATAGACATCAGTAGACAGAGCAACACTTGTAAAACTGTCTTGAAGATTACTATGGACAAGGAAAAGTCTGTGCATGGTGTAGCTCCACCCTGTGCTTCCTACCCCTACAGAGTCAGTACTTACTCTCTGATACAGTAGTTTCATGTCCACAGGGATCAGCATTTGTGATGGAAAACCTTGAGCATGAGGCTGCAATAGGACCTAAGAGCCAGGATTCGGGGGAGTGTGCCAGTGAGCACACTGCAGATCAACCAGGGAGTTGAGACAGGCTTTGGGAGGCAAGAGAAGACTGGGCTGAGGACAGGCGACATGAGACTGTGGGTGTGACCACCTGGGGTCTCCAGGGACCAATTGGTAGGGGATCTGTGGGCCTGAGGGCAGGAAGAGTTCTCAGGAAGTCTTTGGATCAGCCAAAGATTTCATTTGTTCTCCGTGGCTTCTTTAATATTTTTTCCAAATATTAAAACCTACTGAATTTCAGTGATTTTAGAGATTCTGATGTGTGTTTCTGTGATGGGGTAGGGGTGGGAGGAGGTTTGGTTTAACTAGCCAGAAAAGAGAAGCATCCTTGAGCTACTTACTTCTGTGTGACCTTGACTTAGAGGAGCCAACTGGGAAAAGGGAATCTCATTGAAGGAAATGCCTCTGTTGGGTTGGTCTATAGGCGATTCTGGGGGGCATTTTCTTGACTGATGATTGATGTGAGAAGGGTCAGCCCACTGTGGGCGGTGCCTCCCCTGGCAGATGGCCTTGGGAAAGAAAACTGAGCAAGCTGGCGAGAGCAAGCTGGTAAGCGGTGTTTATTGTCTCACTCCTGTTTCCTGCCTTGAGTTCCTGACCTGCCTTTTCTTCCTGGCAGACTGAAAGCCGGAAGATGAAATAAAGCATTTCCTCCCCCAGTTGTTTTTGGCAATGGAATTTATCACAGCACTAGAATGCAATCTTGGACCAGAGACATGGTGGATGAGGACTCCTGAAAAGAAGCTGCCTCCGAAGAGACTGGCTGTTAGGACTTCAGGGATGTGCAGAGGTTTGGATGTTACAGGTTCCTCACCTGAGCTAGCTTTAACCCTGTCCTTGCCCACCTCTGTGCCAGAACTAGCATCTGTGACTAATCAATAACATCCTTTTGGAATCTAGGACTTTAGCAGGTCACTAGCTTCCACATAGCCCCAAGCTAGGACTGTCATCAGCTATTACCCAAAGCCTTCTGGGACTTTTCTTATTGCTGTGACCAGTCTCTGATGTTCCCATCATTGCATTTGAAAGGTGTCTTGATTTATGCCTTTCTTTATTCTGTTACTGTAAAATCTTTATGGAACTGCTTCCATGTTGGAACATGGGATTTTGGGTTACCTAGACTGTGTTCCCATGCCATGGTTCCTCAAATTTGAAACTAACATAAGCTATCTTTTATTCCCTTTGAGGTGAGAGCTTGTAGTTTGTTGTTTTCCCATTGTTGTTGCTTTCGTTGTTTTGGTTTGTTTTGCTTGTTTGTTTGCATCAACAACACAGAAGTAGGGAATTTTAAAAACGTATTCTCTGGTAATACCATACATGAATACAATGTGTTTAGGTCACACCCACCTACTGCTCCACAACTCCAGATGAGCTTCCAAGAGGGATTCTTTTTATACCAAATCTTTTGACATATATTTATTTAATTCCATTTTACAGATTTTTTTTATAAAAATCCAAAGCCAAGTGAATCTAGACTATCAATTTGTTAGCGATCATGTTTTACAGTGGTCCAACTGCAGCCGGTGTTCCTTCATCAGATTAGTTTAGATTTGACAAAGGAGCGATTGCAAGGCAGACATGGATGAACCCTAGTTGAAAGATTCTGTGCCCCACTGGCTTTGTAGGGAGTGGGATGGAGGGCAGGAGAGATGAGAAGAGAAGGGAGAAAGCCAGGAAAAGTAGGAAGAGACTTGGGGAGAGACTAGAAGTGAATGAGGATCCGCCCGGACAAACAGCAGGGATTCACTTGCTGGCCTAATGCTAAGGACTCTGAAATGTCCTGCTACTTTGTATAAAGGTTCAGGCACTCAGCATACAGGATTATTGTTCAATTAATCTGGAAGGAAAGCAAGCTGACAATGGACCTGTCATGTCTTGACCATGACTGAGCCTCTTATCTCTGATCCAAAGAAATGGGTTTAGCACAATTAGGAGTTTATTCCTTCTTAGTTTTGCTGAAAGGACCATCTCTGCCTTTCTTTACCAAGAATCTTCATTCACATCACTTGTAACCCTCCAGGGGTTCATGAATATTTACATACACAAATTGAGTGCTGCCAGAGTCACAGCACTGCATGCATGAGTCAACACCTTAGAATTTATTTCTATAACCTTTCATTTGTAAACCCAAGAACAGTTTGTTTTCTCATTTGGCATGGTACAGTTTTAGAACTATGACTGATTAACTCCTTATAAGAGAATCTTGGTTTGAAACCAATAACACAGACTGAAATGAAAATTATAGGATTGGGAAATAAAGAAATCTTGTATTGAGAAATGTGCCTGTAAGCTAGGATTGCATCTCTAGAAAAATCTGTGACCTTCTTTAGACAGTGTGTATCTGAAAACTTCATGTGGCCCCAAGAGGGTGCCGCTGTATATTTTCACCATTTAAAGGGCAGATCATGTGAAAATGATCTCTGGGCTGGTGGGAGCCAGTTCTCCAAGAAGTGTTTTAATTTAGCAGATCATTTGGGGCTGGAGATTGGAACCTTGGAATTGGCATAATGAATTTGTCTTATCTTCATTTCCTTTATAATATATGCCCACAATTTAAAATTTCATCGCTAACTAAACCTAAAAAGTTATGTTCCCACCAGAAAGCTCTTAGCTCTCTGTGTGGTTATGTAACGCTCAAAAGAAACAGAAATTTCCCAGTTGGGAATTGCAGTTGGAGAGTTACATACGGAGTGAAAGTGTGTAAAATGATGAGATGAAAAACGCTGTTGAAAGTTCCCGGCACTTTTTAATGAAAAGCATGAGACAGAAACAAGACTCTTCGGTTTCTGAGCAGGAAGCTGAACCTGTTGAATGTATCAAGGTTATATAAACCATTATGAGAGACACAGCCCTCTAGCAAAGGAAGTCTTTCACACACAGCCCAACCCTGAAAGCATAGTGTCCCACCAAAGGACACACACAGTCTGATTTCCTCCATTCTAACTTCCAGGCTGATTTCAAGGTCAAACGATGATGAAAACCATACTCGGGGGCTTTTCTAAGTCATCCTGAAAGGACAGAAAGGGCCTTTCATTTCATTCTCTTGACTGAAGTTCAGTTACATTTAACTATGAAAGAGTTTGGGGGATACAGTAGAACTAAGTGACCTGAAAGAAGAGGAAAACTCTCACTGATGACATCAGTAGAGAATTCCTGCCACCGGGGAACTGCCTTGTACTTTTAAACAGAAATTCTAATAGAGCAAGAAGGTGTTATTTGTCAGTATCTTGTGAGACTATTTCAAACAACAAGCATCCACTTCTTCCAAACAATAACTTGTAGTTGTTCAGTTTAGGGGACTTAGAGAGACTGTTTCTCCAACTTTATATTAGTATTGGCAATTACTTGAACTTTATTTTTTAAAGTTTGTCTTAGCTATAAAAAAGAGTTCTTCATCAAGAGACTTCATACAGCCCACCTTATTATGACTTATCAAAATCAGAGTTCAAGTAGGGGTATGTAATTCCAAACTGTCTTATCACATGCGATGGCTAGTCTTGGTTGCCAGCTTGATTGCATTTAGAATGAACTAAAACCCCCAAATGGAGGGCACACAAGTGAGAGATTTTTTTCCCTTAATTTGAAGTAGGAATATCTACTCCAAGTCTATACATTTGAGGTAGGAATACATGCTTTAATTTAGATCTTTTGAGCTGGGCAAAGACATGCCTTTAATCCAGACCTTTAATCCAGGTCTACTATTAGCCATATCTTCTGCTGGAAACATATGGTGTAGGAGGGTCATCTGTCTGTGTGTTACTTTCACTGCTTAATAAAGAAACTTCCTTGGCCTTTTGATAGGCCAGCCCTTAGGTGGGTG